>JAKLTH010000189.1:0-76270 GCA_025175895.1 Wurfbainia villosa | reverse complement strand
GCTACCTATAAAGGTAGATTGGTGGCTAAAGTTCAAACAAATTCATGGTATTGACTATGAAGAAACCTTTTCACCGATTGCGATGCTTAAATCCATTCGGATCATACTTGCTATTGCGACCTACCATGATTATGAGATCTGGCGGATGGATGTCAAAACCGCTTTTACGAATGGAAAGCTACTCGAGGATGATGTGTACATGACACAACTGAGGGTTTTGAAGATCAAAGCATCTGGAAAGGTATCTGCTGCAAAGGTCCATTTATGGACTAAAGCAAGCCTCTCTGGAATCTTGATTCGATGATGCAATCAAAGAGTTTGGTTTCATCAAGAATGAAGATGAGCCTTGTGTCTACAAGAGAAATAGTAGAACCAGTTGTATTTCTTGTCTTGTATGTAGATGACATACTTCTCATCGGAAATGATATTCCCTCACTCCGGATGCTGTGAAGATGTGGTTAGGGAATTGTTTCTCGATGAAGGACTTAGGTGTGCCTATATTCTAGGCATCAAGATCTATAGAGATAGATCTAGAAGATTACTTGGCCTAAGTCAGTACATACATTGATAAAGTGCTAGATCGTTTTGCTATGCAAAATTCTAAGAAAGGGTTTACGCCTTTATCACATGGTGTGAGTCTTTCGAAGACTCAATGTCCCTCTTCTAAGGAGGAGAGATCGCATGGATAAGATCCCTTATGCATCGGCTATAGGGTCTATCATATGCGCCATGCTTTGTACTCGTCCGGCGTCTCGTATGCTTTGAGCATGCGAGTAGATACGATCGGATCGGTGAAAGTCCGGATAGCGATCAAAAATATTCTTAAAGTACTTACGAAGAGCGAAAGAATATTTCGATATTTGGAGGCAATGAGAGCTAATTGTAAAGGGTTACGTGATGCAAGCTTCCAAACAGACAAGGATGACTATAGATCGCAATCGGGGTACGTGTTTTGCCTGAATGGTGGTGTGGTGGAAGAGTTCGAGCGGACACGATTCTTGATTCTACTACGAAGCCGAGTATATTGCGGCATAGTTCATCGATGAACTTGGGGTAGTTCCTAAGCATTGCGGATCCAATAGACCTCTATTGTGACAATAATGGGGCTGTAGAGCTAAGGAACCTCGATCACATCGGCGGACCAAACACATCTTTGCGGCGCTTCCATCTCATTCGAGAGATCATCGATAGAGGAGATGTGAGGATATCAGTCAAGCGAAGCTAACATCGCGGATCCATTGACCAAGGCTTTGTACGGAGGAAGCATGATGGTCACACTAGGTCACTAGGTATTAGATATCATAGTGATTGGTACTAGTGCTAGTGGGAGATTGTTAGTTAAAGCCCTAGAACCAATCATGTGATGGTTGAATAGGGAACATTTTGTATCATATTCTATAAAGGCAAAGGATTGGTTATTATATTTACATCTTGCTTGTGCCAGCTAATTTAAATATAATAATGCCCTAGAAAAGTAGGTTCTTATCTACAGCACATCAATTGGCAGAATTGATTATGAGAGGCTGTAGAGAACACTTTCCTAAATGTTCCTGGTCGAGTATTAATATGCAAGGGCAATATTAATACATAAAGACTAGCATGTAGGTCAATTGATGACTTGATCTCACAAGTCATGGATATATGATATCAAGTTGACACATGGGTATATATTGGAGAATATATCTTGTGACCCGCCATGAGAAAGTTTCATGGATCGTTATATGAGTGTCATAAACTTTCTCATGTGACTATTGGTATGAATAGTCCTTAGACAAGTCACTATGGTTCCCTACATAAGGAGTTATGTACTTTGGTATCGTCAGCGTCACGTAACGAGGTGGACCATAAAGCGATTCTTGGGTATGTAACAAATTATGCGGAGGGATGTGAGTGATGTAGATGGGATCTATCCCTTCCATATGGCGGAGTGATATCGGTGGGCCTTGATTGAGTAGAACTACTAAAGCATGGCCATGCTCGAATGAGTCAATATGAGATATTGAGCTCATTTGTTTGAGTTAGTTTACTCGAGGATCAAGAAACACATAGATTGATCGAGGATGACACGGTCTATGCCTCATTGATCAATCGATATCAAGGATAGAAGGACACGGTCATATATTATAGTAGTCACGGAAGGTTAGTCGGATCTTGACTTATCTCGTAACTTGGGTAGCAATGATGTATTGCTAGATGCTCATTGCTTGTGTATCTAAAGAGTTTAGGTCCACCGCCAGCGTTATGAGAGCCTATAGGGTCACACACAAAGAGCATGATAATTAGAGGAATTAGAGTATTCTAGTTTGACTAGAATAATATGGGAATAAGCTTAAGTACAAAATGGTTTTGGACTTTAAGCTTAATGAGAATTTTAGCTAATTGATTTAATGAGATTAATTCAATATGTTACCTTATTGATTTAATAAGATTAATTCAATATGATAACATAAGCTTAATTGAATTAATAAGATTAATTCAATATGATAACATAAGCTTAATTGAATTAATAAGATTAATTCAACATGCATGAATGCCACATAAGAATGCCACATAAGCATGCCACATAAGCATGCCACCTAAGCATCCACCTAAGCTAGTTAAGGTGGAAGGAAACAAAATGGTTTTGTCTCCTTAAGTGGCCGGCCAAACAAGGAAGCCAAATCCTTTTTGAGTGTGTCTCAATGCAATGGATTGCATTGAATGTGAAGGAGGTGGAAGGGTTTTTCCAACCCTATAAAAGGCTCCATGGAGTGGCCGGCCATAGTGAGTTTTTGGTGTTGTGGTTGTGAGAGAGCTTGGTGGAAGCTTTAGTTGTGTGGGTTTGTGAGTGTAGGCTAGCAAGAAGAGGAGTCTTCTTCTTCCTTTCTCCTTTTCCCTCTCTTCCTCTCCTTTAGGGACTTCTCTAGCAAGAAGTAAAGGCTCTTCTAGTTTCCTTTTGTGAGACAAGAGCTTGCTCGTGTGGATACATATAGAGCACGGACACTTGAACGTGCTAAAGATCCAACAAACCGAAAGGAAAAGCGGGATTGCAAAGGGCACGCAACAAAGGTAGAACTCTCCTATAAGATAGGTTTGGTTTAGAGAAATTTATTTTATACGAGTTTGCTTTCGCATGGATCACTTGGAAGGGATCCTATTTTCCGTTGCGCATATGCCATTTGGCATACGAGATTCCCTACAGTGGTATCAGAGCCACTTGCGAAAGATCGTATAAAAATAGGTTTTCTCTATTTTATATGTGATATAGAAGTAGGATAAATTTTATTATGAGTTGATAATTGCATTAGCAAATTTTCAAACATAATAAAATATCCAATGTCTTTTAAAAGTTAAAATGACATGGTGCATGATTATGGCCTAGTCCCAAAAAGTTTGTGATTGTGTGTTGTAATTCTTAATACGGCCTGCGAGTCGTGCCTTTCTCCTAATATTCTTGTTGTAAAATTAGTTTTAGACTCGAATGTAACTCGAGTATTTCTCCTTTTGTAATGTACAAAACAAGGATGGAGGGTCCATTGGAAGATGAGGTTACAAGGAGGAAGTCAACACACAAGACAACCAAAAGGAAGCACTTAGGAGAAGATGCTATCCCTAGGTTGACCAATCAATCTTTTCATTGGCTTGAGAAGATTGTAGAATAAGGGCCATAACCATGACACGTTAGTTTAATATGTATGTGATGCATGTTAGTTTAGCTTGTATGTGATGCATGATTAGTTTAGCTTATATGTGATGTATGCTAATATGTATATGATACATGTTTATTTCTTAATAAGTCTAAACGATATGCCTACCAAAGTTGGTACTCACTACTTCCTCGATCATTTGTTATTGGGTTTGCCAAAGCAAAGCAATGCATTTTATCTTGGAGGGGTGCGAGTGGACAATCGTGATGTCCCGCTATCAGTCTTGGTTAAGACTTAATTAAGTGTTTTCTTAATTGATTAAGAAAGTAGAGGCATATATTAGCTTTGAACATAAGTGTTAACATTAGTTTTGTGTGATTTCCGAACATCAGCTTTGTCTTAGAAGTGGTCGTTGCTCCGATATCCAAGAAGGCCCCTGTGCCTCGCCACAGCCTGGAAGCTGGTTTAGGAATAAACACTAAACTAATCTAAAACTTAACCAAAGCTATTAAAGAGTTACATCAGATGTAATTGGCAAAAGATTGCCTACCTAATTATACTACGTCTTGGGCGATTAGCCAAAGCTAACTCAAGACGAATTATGATGTGGATCTTTATCCTATATAAATTTATAGCTAAATAGTAGCTATGAGAATTTAGTGGGAGCCTCATTTAATTAAAGGCCTAATTAAATGATTTAGGTATAATACTTAACTTTGCATTTTAATGTTGTAGATCACCATGTCATCTAACACGACACACCCCCTCAACTTGCGATCTGTCCTTGAGAAGGACAAGCTCAATGGAGCAAACTTTCTTGACTGGTATAGGAACTTGAGGATTATCCTCAAGCAAGAGCATAAACTATATGTCCTAGAGCAGTGCTACTGAAATACTCGCCCCTCTCCACTTTCTTTGAAAAGGATGCTTATAAGAAGCGTCAAGATGACGCATTAGATGTGTCATGTCTTATGCTTGCCACCATGAACTCTGAGCTTCAGAAGCAACATGAGAACATGGATGCCTATGATATGGTTGAGCACTTGAAACAACTATATCAAGGACAAGCTAGGCACGAGCGTTTTGAAGTGTCTAAGGCTCTTTTTGCATGCAAGATGCAAGAAGGAACACCTGTAGGAACTCACGTACTCAAAATGATTGGGTACGTTGAGAACCTTGAAAGACTAGGTTTTCCACTGAGCCAATAATTGTAGCCGATGTTATCATGCAATCGTTGCCGGAAGCATACAATCAATTCGTCATGAATTATAACATGAATGAAATTGATAAACCTTTGCCTGAGATTCTCAGCATGTTAAGAACTGCTGAACCAAATCTCAAGAAGAAAGTTAGTAATGTACTAATGGTCAAGAAGGACAAAGGTAAGCGCAAAGGCAAGGGTAAGACCCAAGCCAAAGGCAAGGCCAATTCATCCACTTCAAAGGGTAAAGGTAAAGTACCTAAGGAAGGGCTTCCATTCGGTGAGGCCCGGACCTTTGGGCGGCTGAAAGTCTACCTTGAGGAAGTAAAGAAGAAAGAAGTGGGACTTACTTAGGTATACGTTATAGAAGTTAATCTATCTATTTCTTCTACATGGGTATTAGATACGGATGTGCATCTCACATTTGTACTAATGTGCGAGGGTGAGAAATAGTAGAATAATGGCAAAGGGCGAAGTGGACCTACAAGTAGGCAATGGCGCAAAAGTTGCTGCTGTAGCTGTAGGAACATATTCTTTGTCTTTGCCCACTGGGCTTATCTTAGAACTAGAGGAGTGCTTCTATGTACCTGCATTAACAAAGAACATAATTTCTGTATCTTGTTTAGACAAGAAAAACTTTTCTTTTATAATAAAGGACAAATGTTGTTCCATTTATTTAAATGAAATGTTCTATTGTAATGCACCACTTATGAATGGTCTCTATGTTCTAGATTTAGATAACCCAATTTTTAACGTAAATACCAAACGGTTCAAATCGAATGATTTGAACCAGACATATCTCCAACCTTTATCGCCTAGCCTAGGTCACATAAATGAAAAACGCATATCCCAACTCCATAAAGATGGATTATTCATTTGATTTTGAATCATATGAGGTATGCGAGTCTTGTCTTTTAGGAAAGATGACTAAAACTCCATTTAGTGGACATGGCGAGAGAGCGACGGATTTATTAGGACTCATACATACTGATGTATGTGGCCCTTTCAATGTCGAAGCCAGAGGAGGCTATAAGTACTTTATTACTTTCACTGATGATATGAGTAGATTTGGCTACTTATATTTGATGAGACATAAGTCAGAATCCTTTGAAAAGTTCAAAGAATTCAAGAATGAAGTACAAAACCAACTTGGTAAGCGTATTAAGCTACTTCGATCAGATCGAGGTGGTGAATACCTTAGTCAAGAGTTTCGTGATCACCTGGCTGAGTGTGGGATAATATCCCAACTCACTCCACCTGGAACACCACAATGGAATGGTGTATCTGAGAGGAGAAATCGTACTCTATTAGATATGGTACGATCAATGATGAGCCAGACTGATCTACCTACTTCCTTTTGGGGTTTAGCTCTAGAGACAGCCGCTTTCACACTTAATCGCGTTCCATCAAAAGCCGTAGAAAAGACACCATATACGATATGGACCGGGAAGAGTCCCAAAATGTCTTTTATAAAGATTTGGGGTTGTGAAGCTTACGTTAGACGTCAAGTCTCAGATAAACTAGGACCCAAATCAGATAAGTGTTATTTTGTAGGATATCCCAAGGAAACTAAGGGATATTACTTTTACAATCCCACACTTGGCAAGGTGTTTGTTGCCAGAAATGCTGTCTTTCTAGAAAGAGAATTTATTTCTAGAAATACTAGTGGGAGTAAAATTCATCTGGAAGAAGTTCAAGATGATGATAACACTAAGGCTTCGATGGAAAATGAACAGGCACCACAAAGTGTTGTGGATGAGGAATTTGTTGCCCAAAGAGTTGTGGAGCAAACACCTGTTCAAGTAGACCAACCTCTTCGTAGATCTAATAGGATCCGTCGTCAACCCAGAGATATTCTTTTCTCTTGGTGACAGCGGTGAAGTATTGCTTGTCGATCTTGACGAGCCTACATCCTATCAGAAGCTATGATAAACCCAGTTCAGAAATGGCTAGAGGCCATGAGATCGAAATGGAATCCATGTACACTAACCAAGTATGGACTTTGGTTGATCCACACGAAGGGGTAAAACCCATTGGGTGTAAGTGGGTCTTTAAAGTAAAGGCGACATGGATGGTAATAAGCATACCTATAAAGGTAGATTGGTGGCTAAAGATTCAAACAAATTCATGGTATTGACTATGAAGAAACCTTTTCACCGGATTGCGATGCTTAAATCCATTCGGATCATACTTGCTATTGCTACCATGATTATGAGATCTGGCGGATGGATGTCAAAACCGCTTTTACGAATGGAAAGCTACTCGAGGATGTGTACATGACACAACTGAGGTTTTGAAGATCCAAAGCATCTGGAAAGGTATGCAACTGCAAAGGTCCATTTATGGACTAAAGCAAGCCTCTCGAAGTGGAATCTTGATTCGATGATGCAATCAAAGAGTTTGGTTTCATCAAGAATGAAGATGAGCCTTGTGTCTACAAGAGAAATAGTGGAGCACGTTGTATTTCTTGTCTTGTATGTAGATGACATACTTCTCATCGGAAATGATATTCCCTCACTCCGATGCTGTGAAGATGTGGTTAGGGAATTGTTTCTCGATGAAGGACTTAGAGTAATTGCCTATATTCTAGGCATCAAGATCTATAGAGATAGATCTAGAAGATTACTTGGCCTAAGTCGTACATACATTGATAAAGTGCTAGATCGTTTTGCTATGCAAAATTCTAAGAAAGGGTTTACGCCTTTATCACATGGTGTGAGTCTTTGACTCAATGTCCCTCTTCTAAGGAGGAGAGAGATCGCATGGATAAGATCCCTTATGCATCAGCTATAGGGTCTATCATGTACGCCATGCTTTGTACTCGTCCTGACGTCTCGTATGCTTTGAGCATGACGAGTAGATACCCGTCAGATCCAGGTGAAAGTCACTGGATAGCAGTCAAAAATATTCTTAAGTACTTACGAAGAACGAAAGAATATTTCCTGATATTTGGAGGCAATGAGGAGCTAACTGTAAAGGGTTACAGTGATGCAAGCTTCCAAACAGACAAGGATGACTATAGATCGCAATCGGGGTACGTGTTTTGCCTGAATGGTGGAGTGAGTCGGAAGAGTTCAAGCGAGACACATTCTTGATTCTACAGAAGTATAGTATATTGCGGCATCCGATGCGAAAGGAGGCATTTGGCTCATGAGTTCATCAGTGAACTTGGGGTAGTTCCTAGCATTGCAGATCCAATAGACCTCTATTGTGACAACAATGGGGCTATTGCACAGGCTAAGGAACCTCGATCACATCAGCAGACCAAACACATACTGCGGCGCTTCCATCTCATTCGAGAGATCATCGATAGAGGAGATGTGAGGATATGCAGAGTACCGACAGAAGCTAACATCGCAGATCCATTGACCAAGGCTTTGGCACAGAGGAAGCATGATGGTCACACTAGGTCACTAGGTATTAGATATCATAGTGATTGGTACTAGTGCTAGTGGGAGATTGTTAGTTAAAGCCCTAGAACCAATCATGTGATGGTTGAATAGGGAACATTTTGTATCATATTCTATAAAGGCAAAGGATTGGTTATTATATTTACATCTTGCTTGTGCCAGCTAATTTAAATATAATAATGCCCTAGAAAAGTAGGTTCTTATCTACAGCACATCAATTGGCAGAATTGATTATGAGAGGCTGTAGAGAACACTTTCCTAAATGTTCCTAGTCAAGTATTAATATGCAAGGGCAATATTAATACATAAAGACTAACATGTAGGTCAATTGATGACTTGATCTCACAAGTCATGGATATATGATATCAAGTTGACACATGGGTATATATTGGAGAATATATCTTGAACTGACCGCCATGAGAAAGTTTCATGGATCGTTATATGAGTGTCATAAACTTTCTCATGTGACTATTGGTATGAATAGTCCTTAGACACGAAGTCACTATGGTTCCCTACATAAGGAGTTATGTACTTTGGTATCGTCAAGCGTCACCCGTAACAGGTGGACCATAAAGGCGATTCTTGGGTATGTAACAAATTATGCGGAGGATGTGAGTGATGTAGATGGGATCTATCCCTTCCATATGACGGAGTGATATCGGTGGGCCCCTTGATTGAGTAGAACTACTAAAACGCATGGCCATGCTCGAATGAGTCAATATGAGATATTGAGCTCATTTGTTTGAGTTAGTTTACTCGAGGATCAAGAAACACATAGATTGATCGAGGATGACACGGTCTATGCCTCATTGATCAATGATATCAAGGATAGAAGGACACGGTCATATATTATAGTAGTCACGGAAGGTTAGTCGGATCTTGACTTATCTCGTAACTTGGGTAGCAATGATGTATTGCTAGATGCCGCTCATTGCTTGTGTATCTAAAAGAGTTTAGGTCCACAGCCAACGTTATGAGAGCCTATAGGGTCACACACAAAGAGCATGATAATTAGAGGAATTAGAGTATTCTAGTTTGACTAGAATAATATGGGAATAAGCTTAAGTACAAAATGGTTTTTGGACTTTAAGCTTAATGAGAATTTTAGCTAATTGATTTAATGAGATTAATTCAATATGTTACCTTATTGATTTAATAAGATTAATTCAATATGATAACATAAGCTTAATTGAATTAATAAGATTAATTCAATATGATAACATAAGCTTAATTGAATTAATAAGATTAATTCAACATGCATGAATGCCACATAAGAATGCCACATAAGCATGCCACATAAGCATGCCACATAAGCATGCCACCTAAGCATCCACCTAAGCTAGTTAAGGTGGAAGGAAACAAAATGGTTTTGTCTCCTTAAGTGGCCGGCCAAACAAGGAAGCCAAATCCTTTTTGAGTGTGTCTCAATGCAATGGATTGCATTGAATGTGAAGGAGGTGGAAGGGTTTTTCCAACCTATAAAAGGCTCCATGGAGTGGCCATAGTGAGTTTTTGGTGTTGTGGTTGTGAGAGAGCTTGGTGGAAGCTTTAGTTGTGTGGGTTTGTGAGTGTAGGCTAGCAAGAAGAGGAGTCTTCTTCTTCCTTTCTCCTTTTCCCTCTCTTCCTCTCCTTTAGGGACTTCTCTAGCAAGAAGTAAAGGAGAGCTCTTCTACTTTTCCTTTTGTGAGACAAGAGCGTGCTCGTGTGGATACGTATAGAGGCACGGACACTTGAACGTGCTAAAGATCCAACAAACCGAAAGGAAAAGCGGGATTGCAAAGGGCACGCAACAAAGGTAGAACTCTCCTATAAGATAGGCTTGGTTTAGAGAAACTTATTTTATACGAGTTTGCTTTCGCATGGATCACTTGGAAGGGATCCTATTTTCCGTTGCGCATATGCCATTTGGCATACGAGATTATTCCTAGTCGATAATGAGATGATATAGAGAACACTACTCTTAATCATTCCTAGTCGAGTATTAACATTCAGGGACAATGTTAATGCATAGAGACTAGCATGTAGGTCAACAAGATGACTTGATCTCACAAGTCATGGATATGAGATATCAAGTTGACACATGGGTATGCATTGGAGAATGTATACTGAATGACCCGCCATGAGAAAGTATCATGGATCGTTATATGAGTGTCATATACTTTCTCATGTGGCTATTAGTATGACTATTAGTCCTTAGACCTGAAGTCACCATGGGTCCCTACATAAGGAGTTGCATACTTTGGCTTCGTCAAACGTCACCCGTAAATGGGTGGACTATAAAGGCGATTACTGGGTATGTAACGAATTATGCGGAGGGATGTGAGTGATGTAGATGGGATCTATCCCTCCTATATGACGGGGGTGACATCGATATTCTTGATAGAGTGAGACCACGAAGTGCATGGCCATGCCCAAATGAGTCAATATGAGATATTGAGCTCATTTGATTAGAGTGAGTCTACTTGGAGTTCAAGATTTAGATTGTACCGAGGATGACACGGTCTATGCCTCGATTGGTCAATCTAGATGTCAAGAATAGAGGGACATTGTCACATATTGTGAGAGTCACAATTAGTAGTCACAAAGGTGATGTTGGAGCTCAACATTCTTGTAACTTGGGTAGCAATGATGTGTTGCTAGATACCGCTCATTGCTTATGTTCCTAAATCGGTTTAGGGACATTGCCAACGTTACAAGAACCTATAGGGTCACACACATAAGAGCAATTAGATGGAGATTAGGTTCATATGATGAACCATTAGGATTAGGTTCATGGGATGAACCAAATTGGATTAAGAGTAATCCAAATTAGACTAATTGAGTTAGACTCAAGTTGATTCAAGTGTTGAATGAGTCTAATTGAGATTTGATTCATCAAATCAATTTAAATTAATGAATAAAGATTCATTAAATTAAATTGACTTGAGTCAAGTGGTTAGATTTGATCAACCATGGGAGATTAGAGGTCAAGTTTGACTTGACTTGAGAGGGAAGATGAAAGGTCAAGTTTGACTTGACCAAATGCCATGTCATGGTGATGACTTGGCATGGAATGATGATGCTCCACATCATCATTGACTTTGTCAATTGATGCCACATCATGAGGAGATCAAGGGTCATGGGAGTTACATGCATGCATGTAACCCCCTCCATGAAGTGGCCGGCCACTCCATTAGATGGAGTATTGATTTTTGGTGGCTAATTGACTTCATCTTCAACCTTGGAACCTTTCCTCTCAAGCTCTCCCTCTCCCATCCCTCTCTTTGACCGAAATTCCTAAGGGAGTGCTAGCACACTCTAAGGCATTTCTCTCCACCTATTGCTTGTGTGGATACCATAGAGGAGTGTGCACTTGACACTCTCGAGTTCCGGTGAACTTTTGGGCGGGATAAGCGAAGGCGTCGCTACGAGGGTAACGTTCTAACCTCTTAGATCTAAGGTAGATCTAGGATTTTGTAAGCACATACATGTAATTATAATTTTTATACTGCCGATCCGCGGATCGTCGGGCTTCCGAGGTTTCATACGCAAAAAGCGCGGTTTTGCGGCTCGGAAAAACCCGCCACTTGCCGTCCGATCTCAACATAGACCTTCCATGGGAAGTCTTGGGTCGGATCGTCGCCTAAGATCATCCCCGTAAAGAGGATACGACCTCACTTACGCTCGCACACACGAGCTTACCTCGATACTTACGTGTCACTTTTGCTTAGGCCTTCCACTCGATTCCTTGGCTCCCTCCAAGTAACTCGAGTGTCGCCCGCACCGCGTGGCTTCCTCCGGTGTCGCTAGCCTTCACTCAAAGCATTGAGACTTTTCGCACTTGATTTAGCTCGTGAGATAACAATATAAGCTTAACTTTGTATCGTTTGCTATAATCAAAACTTAGGTTCGACTTAGGTGCCCACTGCACCAACAATTGATACCAATCTCCCCCTTTTTGATCTATGGCAAACCAATTCAAAGTTAAGAGAAAATAAACAGTAAACATTGAACAATCATTTTTCAAAACATCCCCCTTAAGGGTACCTCCCCCCTTAACCCTAGGTGATTTTTGAAAAATAATTACTTTTTGGGAAAGAAAAAGTAAGTAACCTCTTAATTTTATTCTATCTGTCACGCCCCGAGAGCATGCCGAGCCGAGCATCAAATGGACGGCACCTCCCCTGTACGTGACAACATTTCGGGTTAATACAAGGCCCGTAGGCCCACAATAACAACAATATATATATGTATGAAAACAAAAACTACACAAGACACAGCGGAAACATACTACAACAATAGGATATCAATCCCACACATGTATGTATACAGTATGACTAACACAAACAGAACCTCGACAAAATCCGAATATACAATATGTACATCAAGAAAACTCCAAATACAATACACTGACAGTGCCCAAAATAAAACATGGGAGCCTGTGAGATGAGATGAGTCGGCTGCGGTGCTCCAAGCTATCACGGTCTTCTACATTACAGGCGTAGAAAAACCCGAGTCGGAGGTGGTGAGTAAAACTCAGCAAGTAATCAGAGAAAACATGTAAATATATGTATCAATATTACATGTCATTCAACATTTAATCTACTGCATTAACAACAAGTATACATCAGTATAACAATAGAAATGCATGCATATACTAAATAAACTGAACATCAACGATGCTGACATACCTGGCAGTCAGCTACTCTATCCTGATCCAACCTGGACATATAATCACATCATAGGGTATAACAGTATAGTACTAACACAATATCCTAACACGAGTCAAAGGTATCACAATATCCGATAGGTATACAAGTATCAACCTACTACCATACAGAATATGCAATAGCATGTATAAATATGTACAAATAAATGCAAGCGCATAGTACATACAAATGCATCATCAAAGTGAGTATACATATATGTATCGTATGTATACTAATCACCATCATCCATGTATATATGTATATACCAAGAGGTATATATATATATATAATCATATGCAAAACAATCGTATGATACGGCAATAACATGCATGGTCATGCGCTCACCCCTACTACCACGCGACCCGTGTGGCCTAGGTGACACGACATGACAACTATCCCGACTCGGCTCACCACTCTCGGTGACCGAAAGTTGGGTAGTATGATCAAGTAGCATGTGAGCGTAAGTAGCTCGCTCATAGCGAAGTCCCTGCTGCTGGCCACTCCGACTAACACTACCAATGAGCGGTCGAGTACCACGCACCCAGGACAACTGCACGCAACTCCAACTACCATCGTCAATAATGGTAGAGTGCGGCACAACAAATGTTATGCCCTCACACCAGTTACTCCTCTGAAAGTAACTCGAGGCGGGATGTTGACTCTCTCTCAACCCAAGGGGAGGCGATGTCGTCGGATGCATGCAATGAAATGAGGGTCTTGTCTCACATACGTGAACATCTACCCTAGACTCTCTGTCCAACCAAGAGTCACACCCAATTGATCAGTACACTCTCTACCCTGTAGAGAGTCACTCATCAGATCATGACAAGCTAGGACCATCGGTCCCTAGCAACACACTGTCCACGACTCACATGACCATTCACACAACCCGTGGTTGGTGAATAAATGTGTCACATACAAGTATGGAATAAGTCCTACATCTAGGGTCATACTTATCCACAGAGGATCTTTTTGCCAAATTTACAATTTAGGTCATCCTCCGTACTCTAACATCTACACCCTACTAAACCATTCGACCTACTTACATCACATCATGTAAGTTCTAGATCATGCTAGGGAATATGCTATCAATAATCGAGCACACATATATATCAAGCGGTAAGTTCAAGCATCGATAAATGTGAGCATGATCAAGGTAATATGAACACCTAATATGTTCATATCTATATCTAAATCTGGAAATCATTACATCTACCCGACCAGTAGGAAATTACCTACCTGCTTTGTAGACACCAATCGTCTTCACGTTCATGAATATCTACCTCGTATCATGTCCTGCACATATCACAACATTTATAGTTAAGTGCAAGCATACAATAAATGATCGACTCGAGTCCTACATTGACTTCGCATCTCGATCAACTAACTGAATAGTTTCTTCCATTATCTTTTAATCACCATACCAACTGTCAATTTAATCATAGCTAATCAAGCTAACTAAATAACATCTCAATCTACAGTTAACATATGTTCATAAGCATTAAGATTCAGACTCACCTGGTTACGCTTCAATCGCACAACCTCCTTGTCCACCTAATAGCACCCAATCTGAATCAATTAACCTCGTTTGTCCATACTAGTGAACTCGATCACATAACAAGCTACACCTATACAACTCATTAACAATTACCTACTGAGCTAACAATTAACTGTAGAACATAGCACACATCCATCATTTATTCAAATCCAAGCTTACCTAACTGCTTCATGGCTAATTCGGGAGAACAAATCCATTGTCCAAATCATCCAACTTCTTGATTCACCCCAATCGTTCATCTCCCACACCCCATCCGGAAACATTCTCCTCCTAGCGTTGCTTCACTCACACAGCATATCTAAAACTAAATTCCATTGTCGAGTCTTCCAGCTTGCTCACCCAAATGTTTCCTGCATTTCGGATCAACAAAAATTGAACACCAGAAGTTATGTCAAACACTGACTCGTGCACACCCCGAAATGAGAAGAGAAGGATGAAGCTAAGATCGCAGTATCAACAACGTTCTACTTTACTAGTCGGAGGAAGGTCGACAACGGCTGAGCAGAGGGGTGACCAATTGCTACTCACGGTGAGCATCTCCGATGATGACACAACCGAAGAAGAGGCCAACATCGATGATTAGAGCGATCTGGAAGGCTAGGGCTCAGGGAGGTTGAGCAGCGCCGGCGGCGGAAATCCATCAACTCACAGCGACAGTGGATCCAACTTGCAGCGTGGCGACGACGATCGGCACAACGGCGGCGCGGTAGGGTGCGCGACGAGTGGCTTGAGGAAGCGGCCAGATCCGGCGATAGGCAAGGAGAAGGTGGCAGCGTGGCTACGCTCACGGCAAGGCTGGCCCGTGGCACGACAGAGGAAATCGGATTCTTGCCTGGGAGAGGAGGCAGCGCGTCGTGGCGAGAGGAGTTGAAGTCGTCATTGGCCGGAGAGGGCCAGTGGCGTAGCCGTATGCTGAGAGAAACGACTATGGAGCGAGCGTGTGACGCAGGCGGCGCATGGCGCAAGGAAGAAAGGCGACGATCGGAGAACTAGGGCACCGGAGATGAAGCAAGAGAAATGGGCGACTATAGAAATTCGGAGAAGAAAGCGCGATTGGGGAAAGGAAAAGGAAACTGAAATCGCGATCTCGAAGCTTAACGCTAAACGCGGGTTGGGTTCGGCATTGAAGCGGATCGGGTTTAAAACCCTATTAGCTAAATCTAAATCCACCTAAACCGCACGTTTATAAAACTTCCGTTTAAATCCAGAAAAATTTCTAAAAATTTCTGAAAAATTCCATAAGGTATTTTCCCTAATTAACAAGCATTATTTTATTTTATTATTATTATTTTTTTTTTCTGGTATTTTACACTATCTCCCCCTTTGACATATATCAAAAATAACTTTATATTGAGTACATTGCCAAGAAATAGAATTTTTAAACATGCTAATCAAGTTGATTTAATATGTTCAACTTCCTTTAATACTTAGGAGTTTAGGTTTCTAGATCCTGCACCAACAATGTATATACCTTTAACATTGTTATAAAATTTTGAGAAAGAAAAAAAACATTTTAAAGGCTCATGTCTATTGGTTTTTATGCCAAACTGGAGGTAGCTAGATACTAAGTTTGTCCAACTTAAGTCTTCTCTCCCCCTTGGCATATTATCAAAAGAAGGATTTAAATTTTGAAAATATTGGTGATTTTTTTTAAAAAAAATATTTTTTAACAACTTCTATGATGATTATCCAATTAGAACCTCCCCCTTAACCTAACATCCTTGTTAGCCACAAGGAAGGCTTATCTAGAGGGTCTCCCCTTTTGTCTGACAAACTCTTAGGACATCCTTGTTGGTCATAAGGAAGGCTCACCTAAGTGTCCAAAGGGTCTAGGTATCTAAAGTTGACCTAAAGATTTAGATTTTTAGTATTGGTCAACTAACCATCATTTTAAGAAGCATAGTTGTTTTGAAAACTACATATAACTACGCACAATAATCATGGCAACCAATAAGAATAGTTTTAAGAATCTATTTATGTGTATATAAAATTTGAAATCATTTTCAAAATCATTTTTAATTTGTTGTCCTTACCATCTCACCCATTCTATATGATCAACCAAGTTATTCTTATAGGTATTGTGAGATTAATTTAACTTAATTCCTTAGAAATTAATTAATCTTGGGTTAGATTCAGATTTAACCTTTAGTTAGTTAAGTGAACATTTCAAAAGAGGGCTTTCAGGTCGTGGTGAGGTACAGGGGCCTTCTTTGATCGGAACAACGACCACTTCCTTAGACAAAGCCAACTTAGGAAATTACACACTTAATTCACTTAGGGTTACGTCCTGGTCTAACTAGTTTAGGATGTGGTGAGGTAGCTTCAGTTAGTTCCACTTAGTTAAATGCACCAAGCTAGATACTGTCACGCCCCGAGGGAGTCCCCGCCAGACGAAAATCCGGCAGCATCTCCCCTGTACGGGTGACAATACCAATTTTATACAAGGCCTACACGGCCACTATACATCGGTCAACACGACCGGAATCATACCACATCACACGCAGATAATAATAAGGCCTCAGGCCAACAAATCTAGGTAAACAAAAGTCTACTCTAACTAGACTTACCCCTTCTGCCATCTGGGCAGGAATACTCAACCGAAATCCAATCGAAATAAAAATCCGATCAAAGGTCCCTAAGGACATACCAAAACATCCACAGGTACAAATATCCAACTCCAGTCCTAAACATATATTCTAATCCAAATACCCAAAAACCGTAAACACAAATAACAAAATACACTTCCACGACGAGGTTTGGCTGGACTCTCCGACTCCATCACGAAATAGATATAAATCAGCGGTGAGTTCAAAGAACTCTGCGGATACTAGTCGATATGAATAGTAAGAAATAGCTCAATACTAATCATGCCAAGATAGTCTCATATATATGGTAAGCAAAAAATAAATGCAAAGGATGTACTCAGTCTCCTACTCGATATAGGAGCATGTGCCCTACTATAAGAGATAAAGTCATCACCATATAAGAATATGAATCCTGTATGCATGTCAATCATATGCAACATCCAAGGCATCAATACAACAATGCAGCAAACACAATACAAATGCGATCCATGCAAAAATGCATGCCGTGCAAATGACATGGTCACCCGACGCAGCCTCACGCGATGGTGAAGCCGAGTGGGTAGGGCTATGACTGCACTCTGCCATCGCTCTGAGTGGAGTGGAGATCTTTGTCAGAGTACACCTATCCTCCCGCCCCCAAACATAGTGGGGAGCTAAGCTCTCATCTCACGTGTCATAGGCCGGAGGAGGGATCCTGCCGCTACCACGCCTGCTACCGCTACCCATGAGCGGTCAGTGCTCGAGCAAGCGCACACACCCTCCTGATGTACCACTAACCCATGAGTGGCAGTGTGTGCAGGCCATGTAACTAGCTGTGGGCTCAACAATAATGGAACCCCGTCCAGCCAGCATGCAATCATGCAAGATGGTGCATGATACTAAAGCATGTAAATCCTACTCAAAATACCTATCCGAATAATATGTACAATCAATATGTACATATCCATAATCCAAATACAATGATCCAAGTAAAACAGGAAGATATAAACATACTGATCAAATGCATGTATCTAGTAGGCACAAAAACATACTAGGCATATAAACATGAAAAGTATTGCATGCTATACTAACTATGTTAAATACTGGAAAATTTAAATAGTAAATTAAATGGCCAAATAATTGAGGAAATAATCCTGGAAATTTTTCGAGATTTTTAGGAATTTTTCCGGAATTTTTCTGGATTTAAACGGATTCTGTACGAGATTTTTACGGGGATAAAATAGATAGGCTTTATTTAAGGGTTATTATCCTAAACCGGAAACCCTAATATCTATTTTTCTATTCCCTTTTTCCCCGCCGCGCCGTAACCACTCCTTCGGCAGTTTCTCGCGCAATCTCTCCTTCCCCGATTCCTTTTCTCTCTGCCGACGATCTCTCCATCGTCGAATCCCTCTTCTTCGCCGGCGGCGACCTTCTCTTCGCGTCTACCGCCGCGCTCGACACAAGCCCCTACTCCTTTGGCGCGATCGCCGGCCGTTCCTTTGCCGTCCGACCTTGAGGTTCTTATGCCGTCGGCCTTCGCGATCGCCGCACGCCGAGCCTTGCGTCGCCTCTTCTTTCCCCCGCCGCGCCCCGGTGCCGGGGCGTCGGCTCTTCATCTCGACCGTGCTCTCTCCGCCGTCGGCAGGTTCCTCGCACGAGCCGCCCTCGCCGACGACTAGGTCGTCGCCTTCCCTGAGGCCAGGACCACCGCGCGACCTTCTTTCTTATCCTCCCCAGAGCGCTTGCAGCCACTGGACCCCAGCCGTGAGCCCCTCTCCGACGCCGGTGATCGTTGTATCTAGATCGCCATTTGTGGTGGTGCGTGATGCCTTCTTCCTAGGCCAAGTTTGATTGGGGGGTTTATCGAAAGGGTAAATCTCAACCTATTACCTGTTTTTCTTTGTTGATGGTTGATCTTGGTCGATAGTGAGGTTCCATTTAGGAATGGGTTGGCTGTGGAGGATTGTAAATGGCTGTGAATAATGTTTGAGCCGCTGTAAATTGACTTGGAGATCTGATTTGGGAAAGGAATGGCTGTGGATGAAATTTCTAGGGCGGGTGAGCTTGATTGGTCGATTTGGGTTGATTCCGGAGTTATTCGGTTGATCGGTATGGTTCGGAGGATATGGGATTTGGGTGATATTGTTTGATCTTGAGGATATCTTTGTAAGTGATGAATTAGGTTAATTGATTTGGAAATTGGTTTGGGTTAATTGGGGTATAAAGGAAATCGATTTATTTATTCGATTTGTCGGTGAATTGTATTTTTGTGCTTGACTATAGTTATGCTATATGCAGGTTTCGGTCACGGCGGTCCCATGTGATTGATTCTTCTTCTTGCGGATATATATTCAGGCGGGTATTTTGACTTAACGTTTAGATTAAGTCAAATTGATATGCTAGTAGGATAGCTTACAATAACTTTTTCATGTTTATATGCCTAGTATGTTTTTGGTGCCTACTAGATACATGCATGTGATAGGATATGATTATATTTACCTGTTTGATTTGGATCATAGTATGTGGATTAGGGATATGTACATATTGGTTGTACATATCATTCGGATAGGTATATTATGAGTAGGATTTACATGCTTTAGTATCATGCACCATTTTCGCATGATTGCATGCTAGCTGGACGGGGTTCCATTATTGTTGAGCCGACTAGTTACATGGCCTGCACACACTGCCACTCATGGGTTAGTGGTACATCAGGAGGGTGTGTGCAGTTGCTCTGTCAGGCTCCGCTGGTCCGCTCATGGGTAGCGATGAGGCAGCGTGGTAGCGGGCAGGGATCCCTCCTCTGGCCTATGACACCAGGAGATGAGAGCTTAGCTCCCCCACTATGTTTGGGGCAGGAGGATAGGTGTACTCGACATCCTCGTCCACTCGGTCACTCGGGCATGATGGCGAGTGCACATTGTCATAGCCCTACCCACTCGGCTTCACCATTGCGTGTGAGGCGAATGGTAGCGTCAGGGGTGACCATGTCATTGACACGGCATGCACTTTGCATAGATTGCATTTTTGTATTGTGTTTGCTGCATTATTGTATTGATGCCTTGGATGTGCATATGATTGTCATGCATACAGGATACATGCTTATATATGATCAGGACTTTATTACTTCTAGTCAGGCACATGCTCCTATATCGAGTAGGAGATTGTAAGTCTGATCATTTTGTATTTCTTGCTTGCATACCCTATTTATGTGAGGTATCTTGGCATGTTATTTTTTTATTGTTAGCTATACGATTTTGCATATCTACTATACATGAGTTCTTTGAACTCACCCAGATTGATTTATATCTATTTCGGGATGAATTTGTCAGAGAGTCACATTCTTAGGATCCCCACTCGTCGTAAAGTTTTGATTTGGATATTTGTTTTTTTTCGGTATTTGGATATTTTGGTTAGAGGACATGTATAGGTTTGGAGATTGATTTTGTATTTGGTTTTGGTGTCCTTATGGACCTTATTTGGATTTTGGTTTGGTTGGATTTTGTTGAGTACTCCCCTTGGATAATGGCGAGAAGGGGTAAGTCTATTTATTTTATTGTTTGTCATTTATTTTGGATGATGGCACGAGGCCAAATTATATAGCTAGCGTGTGAGTTTGGATTCGGTCGTGTTGGAGATGTATAGTGGCCGTGTAGGCCTTGTATATAAATTGGGATTGTCACCCGTCTGAGGAGATCTTTCGGATTTTGTATGCAGGTGGGGGTCTCCTTGGCGTGACAATTTATTTGTATCGAGCGCCTAGGTTTTGAGTTCCTAGGGGTTTTGGATTTTTCGGAGTTCGCCATGTATTGGCGAGGTTTTGCGAGGTAATTTGGAAATTTTGGATTGGTATGGATTTAGAGCGATTTTATGTTTGAAATTCGAGGATTTTTGAGATTAATATGGGGTTTTGGCGCTCGGACCTCTCTGACGGTGAAATAGGTATGATGATAAATTTGATATGTTTTATTTATGGTAATATCTCGTATTCATTTAACAGATATGAGGCGAGGTGGCGTACTTGGCAGAGGCGTGGTGTGGGGCACGCCGAGAGGACCGCAGAGATCTTTGGTGGTGACTTGCGAGAGATCTACCGAGGATGAGCATATTGATCGTGTCGATTCCACAGGTGCTACGAGTTGTGGATCCTCGGTCCTCGGCGGATCCTCCTCCCGAGATACCCACTTCTGGGCATCCGATGTACTAGCGGAGATCTCTTGCTACACATCGAAACCCCCGCCGTGGGACCTTCTACTACGCACCCGACAGGCCCATCGAGCGTCGACCCTCACTCGATGTCGGCCCTACTTATCCTCGATGTAAGCGCACGAGCTCGGATTCGGGATTGGCTAAGTCGATGAAGAGCCGGTTCACTTTATTGGGAGGCGATCCGATCGTGGCTCGATCTTGGATCGAGCGATGGAGCGTACCTTCTACTATATAGTGCGCTCAAGTGGGAGAAAGCGAGTTAGCGGCCTTCCATTTACGGCGAGGCCAAGATCGTGGGATATGCGCTCGATTATTCGGGCGGCGGGTTACTGGCGAGATTTAGAGAGGCTTTTGAGTCGATATTTCCCGGGCATATCGGATGATGAGGCGTCGGGATTTTACGAGTCTAAGATGAATAATCGCCGATGATGGAGTATAATACGAATTTAATCGGTTAGCAGTTTTGCCCGAGTTAGTTCTTGAGGATAGGTCACGGATGATGCACGGTTTGTCAGAGGATGGATGGGCATTCTGGTCGAGGATGGCGATTTGGTAGTTCTTCCTACCGAGGCGTTGGATAGAGCTTTGTTGATCGAGTCGGCCAACAGAGGGTCAATCTGACAGGAAGAGGAAAGCGGTGAAGATCTACATGGTCGGACCCATCACCACGAGACTCGGACATCGCCAGAGTGGCGCGATCAGCGGGTCGAGTCATTACAGGGCAATCTAGCCCGGCCTCAATCGGGGCGATCTTGGTGAGCCCTCGCGGTCTTTTCGGAGAGCCGCCCATTGGCGACACCTCTTGTACTCGTTGTGGATCGAAGAGCATATCATCTCGGCTGCACCTTGGGGCGATTTGCTATTATTACGCTGGACACATGAGCCGAGATTGTTCGTTGAAGGCTCAGCATGTGGCTTCCGGGGTTTCTATTCAGGGAGGACCGTTGCGTCGATGCAGGACTCGAGAGAGGGCGAGCGGCGGACGCCGCGCCGCGGAGGGGACTCCCCTGCAGGAGTCGCCTATGGCATTCATGGAGAGTACACCGATGCCGCGCGGTGTCACAGTTGATTTGAGCCGCGATACAGATGCGATCTCGGCCACTAGATACAGTACCATTGCAAGATCACCATCGATGTACGGCGACCTTCGCCACTAGTTCAGATCGGCACCAGGCCGATGCAGTACGATCGCGGCCGTTATACGACCTTCCTATCGGCCGTACCGGTCATCAGTCTACTCGAGCTCGCACCCCTTTGGCGGTGATACCACCTCCACCGCCACCGAGAGGCGTATTCATGCGATTACCAGAGAGGATGCGCAGCGAGCCAACGAATCCGTATTTCGCGGTACGGTTTCACTTTATGCATTTTCAGCTATTATGCTAGTTGATACTGGTAGTTCGCATTCGTTTATTTCTCGTACTTTTATGAGAGAGATTGGTAGATTACCGGCTAGTAGATCACGAGATTAGTCGCCTCCCTACCATCCGGCAATACATTGGATGTTACCCAGGAGGTCCGAGGTTGTCCTTTAGATTTTGGTAACATCATTCTTACGGTAGATTTATTGGTACTGGATATGGTCGAGTTCGATATTATTCTTGGCATGGATTGGCTGTCAGCATATCATGCCACAGTGGATTGTCAGACGAGGGTGGTCACATTCAGACCTCGAACCAACCCTCGTGGGATTTTCGGCATCCGGGACGGTATAGCGACCATTTCGCGATTCGGGCTCGTAAGCTTTTATTGCCGCGGTTGTCGAGGTTTTCTATTATCTATGATCAATGTAGAAGGCGATGGTGACTCTCGGATCGCGGACATCCCTATTGTCAGAGAGTATTGAATGTCTTTCGGAGGAGTTACGGTCCGCCTCCCGGAAGGCAAGTGGAGTTCATGATTGAGTTAATACGGGGCGGTCGGCATCAGCTCCTTATCGTATGGCCCAGAGAGTTGGATGAGTTAAAGGTTCAGCTCGGGAACTTTTGGGACAGAGGTTTTATTCGCCTAGTGCATCACCACAGGGTTCTCGGTTCTCTTCGTGAAGAAGAAAGATGGTTCGATGAGGCGTGCATCGACTACGAGCAATTGAGCAACGCCGTCACTATCAAGAATAAATATCCCCGCCACGTATTGAGGACTTGTTTGATCACTCGAGGTACATCGTCTATTCTAAGATTGATCTGCGGTCCGGATATCATCAATTAAGGGTTAGAGATTACGACATTCGAGACGTTAAAACGGATATGGACATTATGAGTTTTTGGTAATGCCATTTGGGCTTACCAATGCTCATGCAGTATTCATGGATTTGATGAACCGTGAATTTATGGATTTCTAGATCGGTTCGTCATTGTTTTTATCGATGACATTACGGTTTATTCGTTCCGAGGAGGAGAACACGCGCAACATCTTCGTCCTTGTTCTCGATAGGCTCACAAAGCGGCTATATGCGGTTCAATAAATGCGCATTTTGGTTACACTCGATCGGTTTTAGGACATGTGGTTTTGAGTAGAGATATTTGATTGACCCCGAAGATCGAGGTGTCACGGTTGGGAGCGGCCAAATCGATTCGAGAGGTTCGCGATTTCCTAGGCTTGGCCGGATATTACGACGGTTCGTTGAGGTTTCTCGAGCATTTCTATGCCATTGACACGCCTTACGGGAAGGCGTGAAGTTCACGTGGACAGGCGTGCGAGACTAGTTTTCGAGAGTTGAAGAGGAGATTGGTGTCGGCCGCGATTCAGTATTACCATCGAGGGACGATGGTTTCGTTCTTTATACTCTGAATCGTCTCTGAGGTTTAGGCGCGATATTGATGCGGCACAGCGAGGTAGTCTCCTATGCTTCTCGGCGATTGAAGGAACATGAGAAAAACTACCCGATTCACGATTTAGAGTTTAGCTATTATTTGAAGATTTGGAGGCATCATTTATATGGTATTACGTTTGAGATTCTTCTTGATCATAAGAGTCTCAAATATCTGCTTTTACAGAAGGAACTCAATCTCCACGGAGGAGATGGATGGAGTTCTGAAGGATTATGATTGTACCATCGGCTACCACCGGGAAAGCCAATGTAGTTCGACGCATAGCCGGAAGTCCCGAGGGACTTTAGCTTCTTCCGAGTTTTGGTCACGATTTGATTGTGGTTTCTCCGAGTTGAGCTTAGAGGAGCGAGGGGCCAGCGAGCGAGGCGTTCTAGTTACCATGGTTGCTCGATCGTCTATCCGGACGAGTCCGGGAGGCTCGAGCCGTGTCGGCATTCTGATTCATTGGTAGTCGGATCACTTCGACAATGAGGAGTTCACACGAGATGAGGAGGTATTATATATTTCGAGGTAGATTATGTGTACCTCGGCCTCACCCGGAATGGAGGAGTTACTACGAGGCACATCGCTCTCGATTTGCGATCCACCCAGCGGAACCCGTATGTATCGAGATTTAAAGCGGTTGTATTGGTGGAGCGGTATGAAGAAAGACATCGCGGATTTTGTAGCTAGATGTCGATTTGCCAGTCAAGGTGAGCACGAGAGACCGGTGGATTACTTGGAGGATTCCTATTCCTGAGTGGAAGTGGGATCATATTACTATGGATTTTGTGATGGGTTTGCCTAGGACGCGTCAAGGCCATGATGCGATTTGGGTAGTCGTAGACCGACTAACCAAATCCGCGCACTTCTTATCGATTCGGAAGACCGACTCTCTGGATCGGGGCGAGCTATATTGTCGGAGATCATCAGTTGCATGGTGTTCCTTTGAGCATTATATCGAGATAGAGATCCCGGTTCACTTCTAGGTTCGCGAGTGCGGCGAGCTTTAGGCACACCTTGGTTTAGTCTTGCATTCCATCCGAGACAGATGGATGGGAGCGGACCATTCGGACACTAGAGGATTTCTTTGAGGTCTGTGTTATAGATTTGAGAGGCAACTGGGAGGATCATTTATCGTTAGTGGAATTCGCCTACAATAACAGTTATCCGTCGGCTATCCAAATGGCCCCGTAAGAGGCATTGTATGGTAGGCAGTGTCGTACACCCACCCTCTGGGAGGAGGTTGGGGAGGCCCAGTTGCTAGGACCCCAGAGAGCTCAGTATGAGGCAGACTTGGTCCGTACTATCAGACGTAGGATGGCAGAGGCGTAGGATCGTCAGAAGAGTTATGCACGGATCGTGAAGCGGAGACCTTTGGAGTTCTCTGTTGGTGATCATGTATTCTTCGAGTTTCACCCACGAAAGGGGTGAAGAGGTTTGAACTCCGTGGTAAGCTTGCTCCTAGATATATCGGTCGTTTGAGATTTTGGAGAGGATCGGGCTTGCTTATCGTCTAGCGCTACCCCCATCTTTGTGAGTATACATGATGTATTCCATGTGTCTATCTTTGAGGAAGTATGTGCGGATTCTACACATTCTATCGGATGTATCGAGGTTCCATTCAACGATGCTACTTACGCAGAGGTTCCAGCGGATTTTGGATTTCAAGGAAGCGGGTATGCGGAACAAGGTTGTCAGACTTGTCAAGGTCGGGTGGAGTCACCACACCGACGAGGAGGCTACTTGGGAGCTCGAGGAAAGATTAGAGCTCAATACCCCACTTGTTTACTTAAGGTACGTGAGGTGTATTTTGATTTTATGGTATTTCTTACTCGTTATGCATTTGAGTAGGAAATTTGGGGACCAAATTTTTATTAGTGGGGGAGAATGTTAAATACTGGAAAATTTAAATAGTAAATTAAATGGTCAAATAATTGGGGAAATAATCCTGGAAATTTTTCGGGATTTTTAGGAATTTTTCCGGAATTAAACGGACTCTGTACGAGATTTTTACGGGGATAAAATAGATAGACTTTATTTAAGGGTTATTATCCTAAACCGGAAACCCTAATATCTATTTTTCTATTTCCTTTTTCCCCGCCGCGCCGCAACCACTCCTTCGGCAGTTTCTCGCGCAATCTCTCCTTCCCCGATTCCTTTTCTCTCTGCCGACGATCTCTCCATCGTCGAATCCCTCTTCTTCACCGGCGGCGACCTTCTCTTCGCGTCTACCGCCGCGCTCGACGCAAGCCCCTTCTCCTTTGGCGCGATCGCCGGCCGTTCCTTTGCCGTCCGACATTGAGGTTGCGCTGCCGTCGGCCCGCGATCGGCCGCGAGCCTTCGGTCGCCTCTTCTTTCCCCAGCCACGCGGTGCCCAGGACGTCGGCTCTTCATCTCGACCGTGCTCTCTCCGCCGTCGGTAGGTTCCTCGCACGAGCCGCCCTCGCCGACGACTAGGTCGTCACCTTCCCTGAGGCCAGGACCACCGCGCGACCTTCTTTCTTATCCTCCCCAGCGCCGACCTCGACCCGTGAGCCCCTCTCCGACGCCGGTGATCGTTGTATCTAGATCGCTGTGGGTGGTGCGGCAGTGCCTTCTTCCGGCGCGTCAAGTTTGATTGGGGGGTTTATCGAAAGGGTAAATCTCAACCTATTACCTGTTTTTCTTTGTTGATGGTTGATCTTGGTCGATAGTGAGGTTCCATTTAGGAATGGGTTGGCTGTGGAGGATTGTAAATGGCTGTGAATAATGTTTGAGCCGCTGTAAATTGACTTGGAGATCTGATTTGGGAAAGGAATGGCTGTGGATGAAATTTCTAGGGCCGGTGAGCTTGATTGGTCGATTTGGGTTGATTCCGGAGTTATTCGGTTGATCGGTATGGTTCGGAGGATATGGGATTTGGGTGATATTGTTTGATCTTGAGGATATCTTTGTAAGTGATGAATTAGGTTAATTGATTTAGAAATTGGTTTGGGTTAATTGGGATATGAAGGAAATCGATTTATTTATTCGATTTGTCGGTGAATTGTATTTTTGTGCTTGACTATAGTTATGCTATATGCAGGTTTTGGTCACGAGGCAGGTCCCCAGTCGTGACGATTCAGTTCTTCTTGCGGATATATTTTTCAGGCGGGTATTTTGACTTAACGTTTAGATTAAGTCAAATTGATATGCTAGTAGGATAGCTTACAATAACTTTTTCATGTTTATATGCCTAGTATGTTTTTGGTGCCTACTAGATACATGCATGTGATAGGATATGATTATATTTACCTGTTTGATTTGGATCATAGTATGTGGATTAGGGATATGTACATATTGGTTGTACATATCATTCGGATAGGTATATTATGAGTAGGATTTACATGCTTTAGTATCATGCACCATTTTCGCATGATTGCATGCTAGCTGGACGGGGTTCCATTATTGTTGAGCCCGACTAGTTACATGGCTGCACACCGCCACTCATGGGTTAGTGGTACATCGAGGAGGGTGTGCGTTGCTCTGTCGAGCTCATTGGTCCGCTCATGGGTAGCGATGAGGCGTGGTAGTGTGGCGAGGATCCCTCCTCCGGCCTATGACACCGGAGATGAGAGCTTAGCTCCCCACTATGTTTGGGGCGGGAGGATAGGTGTACTCGACGACATCCCTGTCCACTCGATCACTCGGGAAGCGATGATGGCGAGTGCATAGATTGTCATAGCCCTACCCACTCGGCTTCACCATTGCGTGTGGTAGTGTGCGTCGAGGGTGACCATGTCATTGACCGCGGCATGCACTTTGCATAGATTGCATTTTTGTATTGTGTGTTTCTTTGCATTATTGTATTGATGCCTTGGATGCATATGATTGTCATGCATCTGAGATACATGCTTATATATGATCGAGACTTTATTACTTCTAGTCGTGCACATGCTCCTATATCGAGTAGGAGATTGAGTAATCTGATCATTTTGTATTTCTTGCTTGCATACCCTATTTATGTGAGACTTGGCATGTTATTTTTATTGTTAGCTATACGATTTTGCATATCTACTATACCCGAGTTCTTTGAACTCACCCGTTGATTTATATCTATTTAGGATGAATTTGTCGGAGAGTGCATTCTTGGATCCCCACTCATCGTAAAGTTTTGATTTGGATATTTGTTTTTTCTGTATTTGGATATTTTGGTTAGAGGACATGTATAGGTTTGAGATTGATTTTGTATTTGGTTTTGTGTCCTTATGGACCTTATTTGGATTTTGGTTTGGTTGGATTTTGTTGAGTATTCCCTGCCGTATGGCGTAAGGTAAGTCTATTTATTTTAGACCTTGTCATTTATTTTGGATGATGGCCTGAGGCCAAATTATATAATCAAGGTGAGTTTGGATTCCAATGTGTTGACTGATGTATAGTGGCCGTAGGCCTTGTATGTAAATTGGGATTATCACCCGCATGTGAGATCTGGATTTTTGTCCGTGGGGTCTCCTTCTGGCGTGATGTATCACTTGGTTACCGTGATTCATAAACTTTAGTACTTAACCCGAGGTCTAGAGTTCAATCACGGGAAGGCAAAAACCCACTTCTAGGGGTGGGAAGTCCAGGTGAGTAACGACGGGCCAACAGGGCGATGGTCGCCAGGGGCCGAATTCCGCTAATAGGCGACGATCGCCGTTGACCAATAGGGGTCACCGATTCCGCCAACAGGCCCCTACAATAAAAGGCGCATTTTTGTTGTGCCTGTTCGACGCGATATTGGTCGACGCCGTCGCTGATGGCGAAAGCGACACTTATCGGCATCGTCGCCTGATTCGTCGTTACTCGATTTTCACCTCGAAGGTTTACTTCAGATTCGAACTCTTAGAGCAGCTAAAGCTTATGAATTTCGCAACCAAGCGATCCCGATCACTTGCTTGCGTAATTCATAAGCTTTAGTACTTAGCCTGGAGGTCTAGAGTTCGAATCCTGGGGAAGGCAAAAACCCACTTCCAGGGGTGGGAAGTCCAGGTGAGTAACGACGGGCCAACAGGGGCGACGGTCGTTGACCAATAGGGGTCGCTGAATTTCCGCCAACAGGGGCGACGGTCGTCGACCAATAGGGGTCGTCGAATTCCGCCAACAGGGGCCCGGTCGTTACAAACTAACATATCAACTTGACTATATCTAAAAGATAAGTCAAAGTACCCGCCTGCTATAATGATCGTGAAAACAACGAAACCGTCACGACCGTGGACCTGTCTCGTGACCGAAACCTGCATACAGCATAATTATTATTAAGCACAATATGCAATTCGCCGACAAATCGAATAATTAATCGATTTCCTTTATATCTCAATTAACCCAAACAATTTCCAATTTTTCCTTGTCCACAAATAATCCATACAATTTAATTTAGCCCAAATCCCATATCCTCCGAATAACAGATTAATCAGATTAACTCTATTGTTTAAAATGATTAATCCATTAACCAAATTAGTTAATTAGCTAAATTGACTAATTAACATGAAGCAGCAACCATCGATTAATCTTACCAGCACTTGAGACAATATTCCATTCCATTGGTACTTGTTTCTGAATCCCAATAGCCAGAAATTGACTCCTTCGACAGCAACTCCTCTACCCTGTTCACCGGAGAAAAATTCCAGCTGCCCTAATTCACTGCACGCAGAAAGTATAGCTCCGGCGGAGATCGTGGAGAACGACCTCAATCGAAATGCTGCCAACGCCGACTCCCAACTACACGACCCTTCACTGTCGGCGCGTCCGTGGCCCCATCAGGCGAGTTGTCGTCGCTTGCCGCAAGGAGAGGGTGTCGCTGCGGGGCAGCTATGGCGGCGCATAAGCGGGAGGGGCTACCGGTGCGGCGCGGCGATCGGAGGCTGCGGGCTGCGACGGTCGCTGGCTGTGAGGTGCACGACGGCGGTGCTTGTGAGAGAAAGTGACTGCAAGGCTCAGGCGACAGCGTCGGCAAGGATGCGGACTGGTCGTCGGCGAGTGCGACTCGGGCGGCTCGGTGGAGAGGGGAAAGGCGATGGCTGTGGCGAGAAGAAAAGGAAATCGCGAGAGAAAGGTGCGCGGAGAGGAAGAAGAGAGAAATCGTGGTCGCGAGAAAGGGGAAGGCTCGGCGGCTAACCGCATGAGAGATGGGGAAATAAGAATAGAAAAACCTAGGTTTATAACTTAGGTTATTTTAAACCCATTAAATAATCTAAACAGGCTCTTAAAAAGCCTATTTTTCTTATCCCCATAAATATCCCGTATAAGTTCCATTTAAATCCAGAAAAATTCCGGAAAAATTCCTAAAATTCCCTAAAAATCCCGAAAAATTTCCAGGATTATTTCCTTAATTATTTGACCATTTAATTTACTATTTTACATTTTCCAGTATTTAACAGATACTCCTTATCCAACTCGGATACACTTGACTTCGTTTCCTTAACGTACTATCATCTCACCGCGTCCTGATACTATGTTGTCAAGATTAATTAATTATTTCCTATCTAACCATTCTATGAGAGTTAACTAGTATGTATGACATGACAAAATAAGCATGATAATGATATGTATGCATGAGCAAGCTACATTCAATCAATTTAAAGAAATGATTATTTTCTTGGGTGGACTTTTATTTGTTCCATAGTTATAAGATACTTTATTATAATTAGGTTTACAAATTTTTGTATCTTGATTTTTGGTTAGCTTAGACTTGTAACCCAAGTCTACATATTTATTAGTTGAATTTTTAAAAGTTGAAGGTTTAATTGCTAGATTATTAATTTGTGTATAATCAAATGGTACTCTATTATAATTAATTTTATTGGTTTGATTAACTAATTTTGAATTTTTAATTAAGTTAGATTGTGAATTATTTAAAATAGGATTATTAGAATTTTTCAAAATAATATTATTAGACTTTTTCAATATAAGATTATTAGACTTTTTAAAAGTAAAATTATTGTTAGAATTATTTAAGATAAGATTGTTAGAGTTTTTAAAGGTAGAAATATTATTAGAATTATTTAAGATAAGATTGCTAGAGTTTTTAAAGGTAGAATTATTTTTAGAATTATTTAAGATAAGATTGTTAGAGTTTTTAAAGGGAGAATTATTATTAGAATTATTTAAGATAAGATTATTAGAGTTTTTAAAGGTAGAATTATTATTAGAATTATTTAGATTATCTTTGGAATTTTTTAAAGTTAATTTCGAATTTTTTATGGTTGAATTTTTCAAAATAGAATTTTTTAATTCGGAATTATCTAGATTAATCAGATCTAGGATTTGATGATTCTGTCCTATGGTTTGATTATTCTGATCAAGGTTTTGATTATTCTGATTAAGTCCTAGGTTGGTTTTATCCTTAACTTGATCTAGATCTATGTTAATTAAACTAAAAATTTGATTAATCTCTTGGTTAATTTTATCAAATGTAAGATTAATTTGATCGTTTTCTTCCATGATATTGTTATTATTATTATTTAAACTAATTAAATTTGAATTAATTAATTTTTTATTAGTTGAATTATTAATTGTATTATTTAATTGACAATAATTACACAATTTATCTAAATTATCAACTATTCTAAAACTCAACTTTTCAAAATTATTAATTTTACTAACCTTTTTCTCCGGACATCGATTCTTGTAGTGACCGAATCTTCCGCACCCGAAGCACTTGATGTGCTCCTTGTTCTTCCGTACTCCTGACAATGGTGTCTCCTTTGTCGCCGGTTGTGTTGTTCGAGTCTTACGAGTAGGACACTTATTTTTATAGTGTCCTCTCTCCCTGCACTTGAAACAAATAATATAGAATTTAAAATTTAAATTGACATTGTTACCTTTAGGCATTGACCGATACTCTTCCATGGTTAGCTCGGTCAACGATCTTCTAATACTCGCAAAAAAAACACAAACCAAAAAGTCCCAAGACTTGGTCTTGGATTAGTAGTGCAGGAGATAATTAAAAATAAAAAATAAAAATAAAGAAAAGAAAATGCTCGATCGGTGGTTGCACCGAATCTGAGCGCCCCCACTCTGATATCAATTGTTGGATCGATTTGAAACGCTAGAGGGGGGTGAATAGCGTTAGTGAAAACTTTTCTTTTTCGACGATTAAAACCAAGTACGCAGCGGAAAACAAAAGATAAACACAAGAAAGACACAAAGTTTTTTACTTGGTTCCTTACCATTTGCTAATCCAGAGCCTGCCCTCGCGATCCTTGATCGCTTCCGAAGGGCAATCACTAAAAGTCTCTTCCTAGTTGGAGGTAAGAGACAAGACGATTACAATGATTATTATCCTAAACCGGAAACCCTAATATCTATTTTTCTATTCCCTTTTTCCCCGCCGCGCCGTAACCACTCCTTCGGCAGTTTCTCGCGCAATCTCTCCTTCCCCGATTCCTTTTCTCTCTGCCGACGATCTCTCCATCGTCGAATCCTCTTCGGCGACCTTCGGCTCACCGCCAAGGCCGACGCAAGCCCCTTCTCTCGCGCGATCACCGGCCGCCTTGTCCGACCTTGAGGTTGTCGCTGCCGACGAGCCGGGCCGACGCGAGCCTTGCGGTCGCCTTCTTCTTTCCTGCGCCACGCTTGCCGGCGCCGTGGACGCCGGCTTCATCTCGACCGTGCTCTCTCCGCCGTCGGTAGGTTCCTCGCACGAGCCGCCCTCGCCGACGACTAGGTCGTCACCTTCCCTGAGGCCAGGACCACCGCGCGACCTTCTTTCTTATCCTCCCCAGCGCGCTCATCGGACCCACCGTGAGCCCCTCTCCGACGTGATCGCTGTATCTAGATCGAGGGTGGGTGCTGCTCTTCCGCCGGCCAAGTTTGATTGGGGGTTTATCGAAAGGGTAAATCTCAACCTATTACTTGCTTTTCTTGTTGATGGTTGATCTTGGTCGATAGTGAGGTTCCATTTAGGAATGGGTTGGTCGGAGGATTGTAAATGGTCGTGAATAATGTTTGAGCCCAGAAATTGACTTAGATCCGATTTGGGAAAGGAATGGCCGTGGATGAAATTTCTAGGGCTGATGAGCTTGATTGGTCGGGTTGATTCCGAGTTATTCTTGATCGGTATGGTTCGGAGGATATGGGATTTGGGTGATATTGTTTGATCTTGAGGATATCTTTGTAAGTGATGAATTAGGTTAATTGATTTGGAAATTGGTTTGGGTTAATTGGGATATGAAGGAAATCGATTTATTTATTCGATTTGTCGGTGAATTGTATTTTTGTGCTTGACTATAGTTATGCTATATGCAGGTTTTGGTCACGAGGTGTCCTCACCGTGACGATTCGCTTCTTCTTGATATATTTTTCAAAGTGTATTTTGACTTAACGTTTAGATTAAGTCAAATTGATATGCTAGTAGGATAGCTTACAATAACTTTTTCATGTTTATATGCCTAGTATGTTTTTGGTGCCTACTAGATACATGCATGTGATAGGATATGATTATATTTACCTGTTTGATTTGGATCATAGTATGTGGATTAGGGATATGTACATATTGGTTGTACATATCATTCGGATAGGTATATTATGAGTAGGATTTACATGCTTTAGTATCATGCACCATTTTCGCATGATTGCATGCTAGTGACGGGTTCCATTATTGTTGAGCCCGCACTAGTTACATACATGGCTCGCACACACCGCCACTCATGGGTTAGTGGTACATCGAGGAGGTGTGCGTTCGTCAGTTCGCCGTCCGCCATGGTAGCGATGAGGCGAGCGTGGTAGCGAGGATCCCTCCTCCGGCCTATGACACTGTGGAGATGAGAGCTTAGCTCCCCACTATGTTTGGGGCAGGAGGATAGGTGTACTCAAAGATCCTGGCCCACTTGGCCACTCAGAGTGCTGATGGCAGAGTGCACAGTTGTCATAGCCCTACCCACTCGGCTTCACCATTGCGTGTGAGGCGGCTGACTGGCGTCAGGGGTGACCATGTCATTGACACGGCATGCACTTTGCATAGATTGCATTTTTGTATTGTGTTTGCTGCATTATTGTATTGATGCCTTGGATGTGCATATGATTGTCATGCATACAGGATACATGCTTATATATGATCAGGACTTTATTACTTCTAGTCAGGCACATGCTCCTATATCAGGGTAGGAGATCTGTAAGTACTGATCATTTGTATTTCTTGCTTGCATACCCTATTTATTGAGATCAGATCGCATGTTATTTTTATTGTTAGCTATACCGATTTTGCATATATCTACTATACCCGCAGAGGTCTTTGAACACACCCCGTTGATTTATAGCTATTTCAGATGAAGTCGCCAGAGAGTGCAATTACGGATCCCCACTCGTCGTAAAGTTTTGATTTGGATATTTGTTTTTTTTCGGTATTTGGATATTTTGGTTAGAGGACATGTATAGGTTTGGAGATTGATTTTGTATTTGGTTTTGGTGTCCTTATGGACCTTATTTGGATTTTGGTTTGGTTGGATTTTGTTGAGTATTCCTGCCCAGATGGCAGAAGGGGTAAGTCTATTTATTTTAGACTGTTTGTCAGTTATTTTGGATGATTGCCTGAGGCCAAATTATATAGCTAAGGTGTGAGTTTGGATTCCGGTCGTGTTGACCGATGTATAGTGGCCGTGTAGGCCTTGTATGTAAATTGGGATTGTCACCCGTACAGGGGAGATGCTGCCGGATTTTTGTCTGGTGGGGTCTCCTTCGGGGCGTGACAATTTATTTGGTATCAGAGCGCCTAGGTTTTCGAGTTCCTAGGGGTTTTTGGATTTTTCGGAGTTCGCCATGTATTGGCAGGTTTTGCGAGGTAATTTGGAAATTTTGGATTGGTGAGTAACGACGCATTTTGGATTGTATGTAAAAGGCGCATTTTTATTGTAGCCAGGGCCTGTCGTTGGCGAATTCGACCCTATTGTCGACGATCGTCGCTGTCGCGAGGATTGGCGACTTATTGGTCAGATCGTCGCCTGTCGTCGTTACTCACCGGACTTTTCACCGAAGTGGGTTTTTGCCTTCCCCAGGATTCGAACTCTAGACCTCCAGGCTAAGTACTAAAGCTAATGAATTCTGGTAACCAAGTGATCCTGGGATCACTTGGTTACCAGAATTCATAAGCTTTAGTACTTAGCCTGGAGGTCTAGAGTTCGAATCCTGGGGAAGGCAAAAACCCACTTCCAGGGGTGGGAAGTCCAGGTGAGTAACGACGGGCCAACAGGGGCGAGGCGCGATTGACCAATAAATTTCACGCCAACAGGCGAGCCGTCGATCAATATCGCCGAATCGTCGCCAACAACCTTGGCCGACAAACTAACATATCAACTTGACTATATCTAAAAGATAAGTCAAAGTACCTACCGCTATAATGATCGTGAAAACAACGAAACCGATCACGGACGTGGACTGTCTCGTGATCAAACTCATACAAGATAATTATTGTTAAGCACAATATGCACTACAAATCGAATAATTAATCGATTTCCTTTATATCTCAATTAACCCAAACAATTTCCAATTTTTCCTTGTCCACAAATAATCCATACAATTTAATTTAGCCCAAATCCCATATCCTCCGAATAACAGAGTAACTCTATTGTTTAAAATGATTAATCCATTAACCAAATTAGTTAATTAGCTAAATTGACTAATTAACATGAAGCAGCAACCGTCGATTAATCTTACCAGCACTTGAGACAATATTCCATTCCATCGTACTTGTTTCAATCCCAATAGCGAAATTGGCTCCTTCGACAAAGAACTCCTCTACCCTTCACCGGAGAAAATTCCAATGCCTAATTCATGCACGCAAAAGTATAGCTCGTGAGATCGTGGAGAACGACCTCAATCGAAATCGCTAACGCCGACTTAACCCAACTACGACCCTTCACCGCCCCGCGTGGCCCCATCAGGCGAGTTGTCGTCGCTTGCCGCAAGGAGAGGGTGTCGCTGCGGGGCAGCTATGGCGGCGCATAAGCGGGAGGGGCTACCGGTGCGGCGCGGCGATCGGAGGCTACGGCCGCGACGGCGGCCGCGAGGAGTGCACGGCGGTGCTTGTGAGAGAAAGTGCAAGGCTCGGCTCAGCGACGCAAGGATGCGATCGGTCGTCGAGCGAGTGCGACTCGGCGGCTCGGTGGAGAGGGGAAAGGCGATGGCTGTGGCGAGAAGAAAAGGAAATCGCGAGAGAAAGGTGCGCGGAGAGGAAGAAGAGAGAAATCGTGGTCGCGAGAAAGGGGAAGGCTCGGCGGCTAACCGCATGAGAGATGGGGAAATAAGAATAGAAAAACCTAGGTTTATAACTTAGGTTATTTTAAACCCATTAAATAATCTAAACAGGCTCTTAAAAAGCCTATTTTTCTTATCCCCATAAATATCCCGTATAAGTTCCATTTAAATCCAGAAAAATTCCGGAAAAATTCCTAAAATTCCCTAAAAATCCCGAAAAATTTCCAGGATTATTTCCTTAATTATTTGACCATTTAATTTACTATTTTACATTTTCCAGTATTTAACAGATACTCCTTATCCAACTCGGATACACTTGACTTCGTTTCCTTAACGTACTATCATCTCACCGCGTCCTGATACTATGTTGTCAAGATTAATTAATTATTTCCTATCTAACCATTCTATGAGAGTTAACTAGTATGTATGACATGACAAAATAAGCATGATAATGATATGTATGCATGAGCAAGCTACATTCAATCAATTTAAAGAAATGATTATTTTCTTGGGTGGACTTTTATTTGTTCCATAGTTATAAGATACTTTATTATAATTAGGTTTACAAATTTTTGTATCTTGATTTTTGGTTAGCTTAGACTTGTAACCCAAGTCTACATATTTATTAGTTGAATTTTTAAAAGTTGAAGGTTTAATTGCTAGATTATTAATTTGTGTATAATCAAATGGTACTCTATTATAATTAATTTTATTGGTTTGATTAACTAATTTTGAATTTTTAATTAAGTTAGATTGTGAATTATTTAAAATAGGATTATTAGAATTTTTCAAAATAATATTATTAGACGTTTTCAATATAAGATTATTAGACTTTTTAAAAGTATAATTATTGTTAGAATTATTTAAGATAAGATTGTTAGAGTTTTTAAAGGTAGAATTATTATTAGAATTATTTAAGATAAGATTGCTAGAGTTTTTAAAGGTAGAATTATTTTTAGAATTATTTAAGATAAGATTGTTAGAGTTTTTAAAGGGAGAATTATTATTAGAATTATTTAAGATAAGATTATTAGAGTTTTTAAAGGTAGAATTATTATTAGAATTATTTAGATTATCTTTGGAATTTTTTAAAGTTAATTTCGAATTTTTTATGGTTGAATTTTTCAAAATAGAATTTTTTAATTCGGAATTATCTAGATTAATCAGATCTAGGATTTGATGATTCTGTCCTATGGTTTGATTATTCTGATTAAGTCCTAGGTTGGTTTTATCCTTAACTTGATCTAGATCTATGTTAATTAAACTAAAAATTTGATTAATCTCTTGGTTAATTTTATCAAATGTAAGATTAATTTGATCGTTTTCTTCCATGATATTGTTATTATTATTATTTAAACTAATTAAATTTGAATTAATTAATTTTTTATTAGTTGAATTATTAATTGTATTATTTAATTGACAATAATTACACAATTTATCTAAATTATCAACTATTCTAAAACTCAACTTTTCAAAATTATTAATTTTACTAACCTTTTTCTCCGGACATCGATTCTTGTAGTGACCGAATCTTCCGCACCCGAAGCACTTGATGTGCTCCTTGTTCTTAGTACTCGACAATGGTGTCTCCTTTGTCGCCGGTTGTGTTGTTCGAGTCTTACGAGTAGGACACTTATTTTTATAGTGTCCTCTCTCCCTGCACTTGAAACAAATAATATAGAATTTAAAATTTAAATTGACATTGTTACCTTTAGGCATTGACCGATACTCTTCCATGGTTAGCTCGGTCAACGATCTTCTAATACTCGCAAAAAAAACACAAACCAAAAAGTCCCAAGACTTGGTCTTGGATTAGTAGTGAGATAATTAAAAATAAAAAATAAAAATAAAGAAAAGAAAATGCTCGATCGGTGGTTGCACCGAATCTGAGCGCCCCCACTCTGATATCAATTGTTGGATCGATTTGAAACGCTAGAGGGGGGTGAATAGCGTTAGTGAAAACTTTTCTTTTTCGACGATTAAAACCAAGTACGCAGCGGAAAACAAAAGATAAACACAAGAAAGACACAAAGCTTTACTTGGTTCACACCCACCGCTAATCCAAGGCCTGCGATCCTTGATCGCCTGAAGGGCAATCACTAAAAGTCTCTTCCTAGTTGGAGGTAAGAGACAAGACGACATAATGATTATAAGGCCAGAATAACCTTACCGGTCCTTATACAAATTAAGTACAGAAATATAATAATAATACCGATAATTAATTAGAAGATGACGCACGATCGGAGTAGCATTGTAGAGAGCATGAGCACTTGAGAGATTCTTGAATTTGGGTTTGACTCCTCCCCTCCTTTTATAGATTTGCACCTTGGAATTTGTCTCGATCCAGATCCAAAACTCGTAGATCTTATCTTGAGGTGGCAGCTTATCTTATCTTGAGGTGGCGCCTTATCTTATCTTGAGGTGGTGGCTTATCTTATCCTGAGGTGGTGGCATCAATCTCTATCTCTTTGACCTTGTGCAATCGGGTCGATTCTGCCTACATCACCAATCGATCCTCTTAGAATGATCGCTGACATCTCCCTGACTCATCGTGACTTGAGAATTCCTGCAATACAAGATTAGCACAATAGATGCATAATGCCATACAGTGTGACAGTCCTTTGACTGTCCGATCTCGATTTCGGCATTCCTCCGGAAGCCTTAGTCGGATCGACGCCTAGGATTGTCCTCTAACCGAGGACGCGTCCTTACCACCGCTCTACACACGGAGCTTACCTTTGGTCCTCTTGACCTGTCGCTTAACTTCCGGTCACCACCGAGGTTCTTCGACTTCCCGAGGTTCCTCGACTCCCCGAGGTTCTCCTGGTGTCGTCTGACCACCACGGTTTCTCAACTTGAGATTATCCGGATGTCGCTCGACCTTTGGCTTAGCTTAAACACTTCCTGCACACTTAGCATATCACATGAGAAAATAAAATAGCTTAACTTTGAATCTTTGCCATCATCAAAATCAAGGTTCGATTTTCTAGTGCCCCTGCACCAACAAGTAAAATGGGGAGTAACTTAAGAAATGCTGGAAGAAGAAGACAAGCGGAGAAAGTTCATTGCTTTAGAAAAATTACACATTATAATTCTTTTTACAAGAAGAAAATAAAGGACCCTTATATATATAGGGTATTACAATTATTTGTTAGGAGGAGCTGACAGGGTTTCTTTGCGCGGCGGAGGTTGGCACATTAGTTGTCGAAAGTAAGATTGCTGCAGGAAGATCTGCTTAGATAGTTCCTTCTGGGACCTTGCTAGCTGTTGGCGCAAAGAGCAGTTGCTGGCAGAAACCTCCCTCAACCGCTGCTGCAAATACCTCACTTGTTCTTCCAGGTTAGCAATATAGCGTTGCTCATTTACATTTTCCTCAGCAGGAAAGGAACTGCTACCTTGCTCAGACATTTTTTCCATGGATGGGGGGAAAGAAAGAAAAGGATGGATGTTATACAGCGGGGTTGGAGGTCCTTATAACGATGGAGGAAGAGGGCGCATTTATTAGAAGAGGAAGGAAGGATAATGAATGCTAGTAAAGAAGGGGAAACGTAATGACAGTAGGCGAAAAGTCGCTGGTACAGTTATTACAAGGAAAAAGGGTTTGAATCCCCTGGAGATGGTAAAAGAAAGTATGTTCAGGCGAGATTACAGTCTTTCTGATGACAGAAACCTTACCTCTACAGAAAAACGACAAAAACGGATATCAGTTCCCTCCTTCATTTTTATTAACATACTTAAAATAATTACATCATTTAATTTATGAAGGTTTTCTATAATTGCTCTTAACAGAAGAAGTGGGAGAGGGCTTCTCGGGAGGGGAGGGTGCCAAGATGACCCTGTAGAGCTCGCCTTGAGCAGAAGGAAGAACTGGTGGACCTTCATCAAAAGAAGGCGGACGGATCCTCGCCGGGGAGACTGGAATGAAGGCCAGGGCTGGTGGAAGTGGGGGAAGTTCAACGGAGACCCGGGGATCTCCCACTGTGTACTCCCATGTTAAAGGGGGGTTCCACACCCGGTTGAGGAATGACGGGAAGGGTGTTCGATAAGACCTCTCCGTGGGAGGGGAGGGAGCTGTGGTGTGGGGCGGAAAAGGAAGGGGGCGAAAAGATGAGGTCGCCGTCGAGCGGGTTTCAGAATCTTCAACGTCTCCGGAAAGCTAGTCCCACAACTCGAAAGACTCAGAGTCCGAAGAAATCTCAATGGGGTGTCCCGCTGAAGCCATGAGAGTAAGGTGGAAGGACAAAGACATGGAGGGTGATAATTTATAGTTGAGGGAAAGGAACTGCAGTAGTTCTTGGGAAGGCGAAGAAGGTGAAGAGACTGATATCGTAATGGCAGCAGCATAGGTACTTATCAAGATATCGTTTTCGAAGAGGTAAGAGACACAGTGAAGATCAACAGGCGAAAGTCATTTAATTTTTGGCCGAACCAAAATTGGGGCGGATATGAATAGGACCCTCCGAGACTTTCTGAGTAAGTCCCCGAACCAATGAGGTGAATGCGCCATGTGACACGAGGAAAGAAACGTCGGCATAAAAAGAGAAAAACACAAAATTGGTTCAGAATTCCCAAGGAGGCATACAAAGAGTGCCACAAAAAGCTATATTAATATAATTACTTTTTAGCACTAAGAAAAGGGTCATTACAAGGAATAGGATGTTGGAAGTTATAGTTCAAACAACTTGGGGGGACACTTGGATAATGCATCTACGGGATTTAAATAGCTGGTGTCCGTGCCTGGAGGCGGATACCCCCGTTTAGCATTTAGAGTCGAGGACCCATCGAAGCCCAGGATGAACAGGTTCACCCCCTTCTTGACATATCGTCCTTTTAGATCAACCTCTGCTCGCACTGTGGGACCACCGGTTAATCGACTCGACAATTAGCCACTGGGTTTGGCTTTCACCACTTGGGGAGATCGGACACGGCCAGAGGGGGTGAATAGCCCTCTTTCGTTGGATGTCGTAATTTACTCGTTCTCATTGCGTTGCTTGTCTACGATTTTTGTTAGTGCAGCGGAATAGCAATAATAATGAAACTAACAACAATACACAATCACATAACACAAGATATACGTGGTTCGGAACCAAATGGTTCCTACTCCATGGGCGAGCTCACCGAGCTCTAGTTATGCGCACGACACTAACTAAACTCTTTCTCGACTACACGTCGGAAGTGGAGAAACCTCTCATAAGCAATTACAACAGTAATATACAAATACAAACAATAATACAAATACAATACAAAAGAAACACTATTCACCGATTGCTTTTGATCACTTGTTTGTTGCTTGCTTTGATTGGCTCTTGAAGGACTGGAATGCAGCAGCAATTCCCCTCCAATAGCTCCACAAAAACCATGGCGAAATCCTCCAACTCGAGCTCCTTTTATAACCTGCATCAAGCTGATTTCGCGCCCATCAGTCGACTGATCGTGACCATCAGTCGACTGGTCCCGTAGCCATTGTCTCACAACAGCTAGATCCATGTTGGTTAAGTTCCAACGGATCACACATCAGTCGACTGATGGCACCCATCAGTCGACTAATCATCCATCGCTGAGTCTTTGGCGAAGCTCGACTCCATTCTGCGTCTGCCGCAGCCATCACCGACCGCCATTCCTCGACAATCGACTAATTCTCCCAACAATGATCGCTTCTCCTGATCGATCGCCAGACTTGGTTCAGTTGAACACTGGTCGAACCCATACGACCTAGAGCAGTCGACTGGCACCTATGCTAGTCGACTGATGTCGGCTTAAACCTCAAACACAAAGTTGTTTGAGCGTCCGACACTCAGTCTTAGCCACTTGGCCAAGTCCACCTTATCCCTCATGGAGTTCCCCACCGAAGCTCTCTTCCCTCGGCCTACGTCCCTCGGATGCAATGTCATCCTTCGCGTCTCATGCCCTAGAAGTATGCTTCCCTTTGGGCTCACTCCATTCGCTCCCCGTCCGGCGGTCCCTCGGATGCACCAAGCGCACGGCTTCGCAATGTCATCCTTCACCGACTCAAGGACCCGAGCCTAGTGTGTTAGTAATATATGAGAGATGTCCTAAGGCAATCGCCTTATGTATGAACCATTTATATGATAAATGAAGATTCACTATTTGAGTATACATGTTTCATGTATTTGATTGGATCTTAAACTCATTTACTGAATGTCCACGATGCGATTCACAGCATGAGAGAATTTGTGATTGGATCACAACTAGTGAGTATCTCTACATGTGTAATTGTGATGTATCAGAATTATCCCTAGTCGATGAATTGATGGATTTGGACACCATCAATTCTGTCGAGACTAGCACGAGGTATACTCCTTGGTGTATCCAAGCAGCTGATTCTCACTGGCTGGAGACATTGTGATGTCCGAGTTTATCGTGGATGCTAGTTATGGTAACTAGTTCATCGAGTGACCACCGTAAGACTTCATATGGTTCTCGCATATATAGATATGTCAATGAAGTTCTTACTCGGGCTTAAGTGCGATGTTCCTTTGACTTGCGGTATTCAAGTCATCTTGATCATGGAGACTTATGCTTTGACATCTTAAGCAAACATCTCTAAGGAGATGTGGACCCGGGATGATTGGGTATAAGTCGAAGTAATCGAAGGTGTTTGAATAGCCTATAAAGGATTCACCACTCCTTGCGAGGAGATGTATACCCATGGCCTCTCGTCGGATTGTTACTAAAGTCTTTGGCCAAAGCATTACATGTTTAGAGTAAAGTACTCTTCGATACATGTGCAGTAACTAGAATCCGTAGGACGAGCAAATGATATTTGGGCTAGGTGTGACGTAGTCAGCCTAGTGGGGACTGACACAATAGACCATGTCCTGAACCAAGTGGGTATAAGATGAGTGAAGGGAATGGGGCACGAATCATTCGAGCTGCTGAAGGGTTTCAGAAATAGTTCTGGATCAACCGTTGATCTTTTCGATTAATTGGGGATCATGATGTACTACTAGGTACCACTCATGATCGTTCTATAATTAATGGTTAATTATAGACGGCCAACATAAACCGAGAACCTATTTGGTCACACGCACAACGAGCGTAATCCAAAGGATTTAAAACGAGCTTGAGAATGGGATTCTCAGACCGAGAGAAACTAGGTTTGGTTGGACCAAACATAAAGCGAGCATGAAATCGTTTCAGTCGCAATGGAAGCGTGGATGGGCCGAGTCTTATGAAGACGTAATGGATAAACCAAAATGGTTTGGTTTTAATCCAATGGAGGATAATAAACCAAAGGGTTTGGTTTATTTTAAACGAATGAACCAAAAGTTGGTTCGGTTCGTTTTAACTTAAAATAAACCATCATGGTTTGGTTTATTTTAACTTATCTTAATGGAGCGGGTTAACAGGCCTAATGGTTATAATCCAATAACCATTAAGAGAATTAGTTCTCTATAAAAGAGGGCTTAATGGATAATTAAGCTCTAATCCAAAAACCCTAGTAACCTAGGTGTGCCGCCCAAGCTCCTTGGCGCTTGACCCCTTGTGCGCGGCTCCGGCTCCTTGCCGGCGACCAAGCTTCAGCCGGTGATCCTCCGGCGACCCTCCGGTGATCTTCCTAGGCCTCGGTGAAAAGGTGAGCACTTTGCTTCCTTGTTTTGGCCGGCGCCTACTCCTCCACCAAGCTATCCAGTTTTCTGGACAGCTTCTTCTTCTCTCGTCGGAGCATCGTTTGGACGACGGTTAGAGCTCCGACAGCGGATAACTTACCAGGGATTCGATCTCCGATAATCCTCTGAGGTGGTGGACGAAGGATTCGTCAATCGGTTGACGAATACCTCTCCGGAGAAGCGAGTTTTGAGGACTCGTTTTGGATCCGAATTTGGATTCGGATCGTGATCATCTCTCGATCACGTCGTCTTCAACACGAGGCTAGTAACCCGTACGAAGACGAAGTTCGTGGCTTAGCGAAGTCATCCCGAGGAACTCGGCGTGGATACGGATAGAGACGATTCTAGCGAGGATCGTTTCGGTTGATGCCGTTCCCGCTACACGTCATACGAAAGGTATAACGTAGATAAATTTCCTTTTATTGCAAATTTAAATTTACGGTTATGTCTACACTTGTTGTAATATGCATGCGTGTGTTGTGTGTGTTGTAATAAATAGGAGTATTTATTATTTTTATTGCTTCCGTTGTGTTCATGTTTACGAAACATGATCGAACACACACACGCCACGGTGCCGGAAACCCAACAGTGGTATCAGAGCCCAGGTTGTGTTTCGACATAATCGTAAAATGGTTTTGCGATAGTCATAATGTATTTCTGGAAATTTTCTAATTTTGTAAATTTAGAAGTATTTATGGAAATTTTTCAATTTTGGAAAGTCTAGAAGTATTTATGGAAATCTTCCACTTTTGGAAAGTTGGAAGTATTTATGGAAATTGATATTTTCCATAAATAAAATATTTGATTAGATTCTGGAAATTTGTTTCCTAATTTAATCATGATTTGATTTGGGAAATCAAATCTTAAAATATTTTATTTCCACAAGTAGTTTTAATGATTTAAGAAATTGGTTTCCTAAATAGATTTTCCTTAATCAAATAATTTCATGAATAAAATATGTGATTAGATTTGGAAATTGGTTTCCTAATTTAATTATGATTTGATTTGGAGAATCAAATCTTAAACATATTTTATTTCCATAAATAGTTATGACATATAAGGAAATATATACATGACATAATTGTATGCCATGTAATTGCATTAGATGCATAACATTATGTCATGCGTGTCGTGACATGTAGATGTATGCCATGTATGTCATGCCATGTAGATAATAGTTATTTGCATGCAAAGAGGATGAGACATAAAAACCCTTAAACAATATTAAAGCCTACACCTTCCATTAATATGGTTAGAACCAGAGGTCCGTTTCTTGTTTGGGTTGTTGGACTCTCTCCAAGCCCGGCTCGAACCCGAATATGTTCAAACCATGGAATAGTTTAATACTAATATGGTAAGAGTCAGAGGTCAATCGTTAGCTTTGGTTGTTGGACTCTCTCCAAGCTGGGCTAATTGGTTGAATGCGCTCTAACCATATTAAAACTATTTCCCGATTAATGGGTTGGCTTTAACCTGGAGCATCGGCTTGTTGGACTCTCTCCAAGGTCGATGTAAAGGGAGGTGAAGTTGGGTGCTATGCATATGATGCATACTTGTTAATGTGTTAACAACCCGATGTATGTGTGAACATTCAAGTAGTTGATAGCACATTGTGATAGTTGCATATACGTGATATGCAATCGGTATAGTTGATACCTACCGTCGTAGTTATGAATGGCTTGTTGGACTCTCTCCAAGGTTGTTCATAACTATGATGGATATCAGCCCATTCGGAGATGGACCTACGATCTCCCGAAGTGATTTTGGGGTTTTTGAAATTCGAAAAATGAATGGGATTTATAAATGTATATTGATGCATTTTAAAATCATTTTCTCATATATGCTCGTTTTGTTTTTCTAAGATTGATCATGATGTCTTTGAATTTGCGTTCCATTTTGGATTCGAATAAATTGACTGGGCCGAGCTTCATGGACTGGCTTAGAAGCTTGAGAATTGTTCTCAAGGTTGAAAAGCTTGCAAATGTCCTCGAAGCGCCTCTTCCCACCCGTCCTAGTGACGATGCAACTCTGGACCAATTGTTGGCCTATCAGAAACATGTGAGTGATTCTGAACAAATGAGTTGCATCATGCTAGCCGCGATAGAACCCAAGCTACGAAAGCAGCATGAGCATATGGATGCTCATATCGTAGTCCTTCATCTTTGTGAGTTGGTTGATGAGCAAGTGAGATTCGAAAGGTTCGAAGTCTCAAAGCTCCTCTTCACCTCTGAGATGCTAGAAGGTTCATCTGTGGTACTGCTCAATATGCTGAAGACTGTGGAGTCTTCTGAGAAGCATGAGTAGGGGACGGTGCTATTAGTTGATTCCTCGAAGAAAGGTTCTAAAAGGAAGTCAAAGGAACAGCAGAAGGGAAAGAAAAGAAGGGCTAAGAAGGTAGAACTAGCACAAAAGGAAACTTGCCATCATTATGGCAAGGAGAGCCATTTGCGAAGAAAGTGCAAGATTTATCTTGAGTCCGTGAAGAAGAATAAGGCATCGGATGCCCCATCTTCTTCAGATATCTTCGTTATTGATTGTCATTCTATTTCCTCAAACACTTGGGTATTGGATACTGGGTGTGGCTCACATATATGTAATGACATACATGGGCTAAGGAATAGAAGAAGACTCGTCAAGGGAGAGTCAAATTTGCGTGTTGGGAATGTTAAAAGTCAAGGCATCATCTAATCAACAATCAAGACAAAGCTATTCATCATGCAAGAAGACAAAAATAATCAATGCAAGAAGACAAGAGTAATCAATGCAAGGAGGCTCATTAAATGCACCATGCAACAAGCCTTGAACCTCACAAAAGCCTCCAACGTTCACAACAAAGTCCCCAACGGTCAATTAAAGGATGTAGCACTATAAAACTCCCATGGATGGTTATTTTCATGCTTAAGAAAAATGTTCATGTATTCCCCTTCTTCTTAAACAAGCTTTGAAGTTCATACCAAAGCTAAGTTTCATCATTCTTCTCCTTCTTGTAACAAGCTTTGAAGTTAATACCAAAGTCAAGTTTCAACCAAAGTTAAGTTTCAAGTTTCATCATGGTATCAGAGCAGCAAGGTTTAGCTCTTCCGCAGCTAAGTTCACTTCCTCCTCAACTCTTTTCCTCTCTTCTTCTTAATTCCTCCAACTATGTTCAATGGTCCGGATTTATTAAGAGGATCCTAAGTAGCTATAACCTTGAAGATCGATTCTCCAAGATCCTCCTAACGAGTCGATCCCATCTTCAAAGAATGGAAGAAGAAAGATAATCAAGTCTTTGTTCATCTCTTGCTTTCTTTAGATGAAGCTCACAAAAGTATGGTTGCTTTCTCCAAGTGCTAAAGCCTTATGGGATGGCGTACCAACAACATTGGAAGAATCTTCAAATAAGAAGACAGATAGCGATATGAGGAAAGAGAACAAGACTCTCCCACAACTCTTTGGAGAATTTGGTAACTTATGGAGTGAGCTTGAGGTTCTCGACCACCAACCACGATTTAATAAGAATAATAAAGCGGCAAAATGAAGACAAGGTCTTTAGTCTACTTATGACACTGAGACTCATTCTCAACTATGAGACAAGAAATCTCGAATGCAAAATCTCCCATCATATCATGAAGTTTTACAAATCATCCAAAGAACTGAGTCAAGCTTGAATATTGAAGAAACTTCAAGCAAAAATGGAAGTTCATGGGTTCAAAATTAATGAAGTTCATCCAAAAGAAGAGGTATGTCCCAATTGCAAGAAGAAAGGGCACACAAAGGACAAATGTTGGTTTCTTCATCCTCATTTAAGACCAAAGGCATTTCGAAAGAAGGAACCCATGCAAACATTAAAAGCACAAACTTCTGTGCAAGAACATCAACAAACCTCTACAACAGGTATATGCTTAAACTCCACTCTAGATACTAAACATTGGATTATTGATTCAGGATGTGATTATCATATGGTAAAAGATAAAAATAAAGTTCTAAAGTTTAGAAACTTAGAAAATTGTAAGACAGTCAAGGTAGCTAACGGTCAAAACATAATAGTAAATCAAATAGGAGAAATTGATCTATTAGGAAAAGCAACTGATGCTCTCTATGTTCCAAATTTTACTTTCAATCTGATGTCTATTAGTCAAGTTACTAAGGAACATGATTGTAAGGTTATTTTGATTCTAATGATGTGTCATTTCAGTGACATCAAGACAAATCTTTGATTGGCAAGGGATCTAAAAGGAATAACCTTTATGTTTTGGATCATGACTATCAAGTCTTTAAAGCAAACCAGGAGGACTCTCAACTTTGGCATGCTCGACTAGGTCACCCTAGTAGTCATGTCCTAAAATATTTCTTCCCTACAGTCAATTTAGATAATGGTATTTGTGAACCATGTATTCTAAAAGAAACAAAAGGAAACTATCCATGTTCTACCACTATATATGAAAACCCTTTGATCTAGTTCACTTGATGTATGGACCTCTCCAATTTTGTCTAAAAAGGTTATAAATACTTTGTTACATTCATTGATCATAAAACTAGGTACACTTGGGTCTACATGATCACCAACAAATCTCAAGTGTTTGAGGCTTTTGAAACCTATAACAATTACATCTCAAGGCAATACAATGGCAATATTAAGATCCTTAGATCCGATAATGGTGGAGAATACACAAGTAATAAAATGAGGAAATACTTAAAAGAAAGGGGAATTATTCATCAAACCTCTTGTCCTTATACCCCTCAACAAAATGGGGTAGCCGAAAGGAAAAATAGGCATCTATTAGAAACAGCAAGAACACTCCTAAATCATGCTAATATTCCCAAAATTTTTTGGTGTGAAGCCATTAGTACGGCGACTCATCTCATTAATCTAATGCCGACAGAAAACTTAGGAGGAAAGTCTCCGATAGAACTCCTATACAATAAGAGGCCTAACATCTCTCATTTAAAAATTTTTGGGTGTACTTGCTATGTATTCATTCCATTACAGCTTAGAACTAAATTAGATGATAAAGGAAGAAAATGTGTTTTTCTTGGTTATGCCACCTCAATAAAGGGATATAAATGCTTTGATCCTGCTACTAACAAGATGTACACATCGAAGGATGTGATATTTGTCGAAAAATGAGTTTTTTCGTAAAACAAAGGAAGAAGATACAAAAGAAAGAAACCCAATTGGTAGTTATCCCCTATTTCTTGAAGAAAGGCAGGATCCACCTCAAAATAGCAACTTAGAGGTTCCAGAAAGCTCACAAGAAGGAACTAATTCTGATACTGAAGAAACTGAGGAAAGCCTAGAACAAGGGGGAGAGAATGAAGATCCGTCTCAATTAACCAATAATAGAGGATCAAGAGGACCTACATCTACCCTCCTCTCTCCACCGCTAAGGAGGTCAACAAGAATAAGGTATCCTGTGATCTGAATGGATTAATCGTAGAACATACTATCACTCTGCATGCTATGTCATCCTATCTCGATTATTATACCACTAATAATGTCTCACCAAGTCATCAAGCATTCTTGAGTGGCATAGATAAAACACGTGAACCTAGAACATATATGAGGAAGCAAAAGGACAACAATCTTGGCAAAGGGCAATGGAAGAAGAAATCAATGCCTTGGAAAAGAATGGCACTGGAGATCACCAATTTGCCTAAAGGAAAGAAACCTGTGGGATGCAAGTGGGTATACAAGATTAAACATGTATGATGGTACCATCAATGACATAAAGCCGATCGTAGCCAAATGATACACTCAAATTTATGGAATTTATTATAATGAGACAATTGCACCTGTGGCAAAGATGAATACCATCCGAGTCTTACTTACACTGCAATAAATATGGATTGGCCACTTTATCAAATGGATGTTGCCAATGCTTTTCTACAGAGAGCGAAGAAGAGGTCTATATGGAGATTCCAAGGAATTGAACAAATGGATATGAGGGGAAGGTATGCAATGAACAAGGCCATATATGGCCTCAAACAATCTCCAAGAGCATGGTATGCTAAACTTAGCTCGGCTCTCTTAAGCTATAAGTTTACAAAATGCAGAGTGATTCTTCATTATTTGTTAAGATAGAAAATAATAAAACTATCATCATTCTTATATATGTAGATGATCTCATTATTACAGAAATGATGAAAATCTAATACAACAAGTTAAGTCCTTTCTCAATTCTAAATTCGAAATAAAGGATTTAGGAAAACTAAAGTATTTTCTAGGTATAGAACTAGCTTACTCTCCTAATGGACTAATCCTATCCCAAAGGAAGTATACACTTGATCTCTTACAGGAAACTGGAAAACTTGGAGCAAAACCAGCTGGTAACCCCTACTTCACATCTAAGAAAGGAAATGATGATGACAATCCCTGGGAGGACATTCATCAATACCAAAGGTTAGTAGGTAAATTGATTTACCTAACCATTACTCGTCCAGATATTTCATTTACAGTAAATCAAATTAGCCAAAACATGCACGCACCAAAGGAGAGTCATTGGAAGGCAGCAGAGAGAATCCTCCACTATTTGAAAGGGACACCAGGGAAAGGAATCTGGATGAGGAATAACCATAATACAGAAATTGTGGGTTATTGTGATGCATCAAGGTGAGATCACAAAGATAGAAGATCGACAACAGGATATTGCATGTTTGTAGGAGGAAATTTGGTATCTTGGAAAAGCAAAAAACAATCGGTTGTGTCAAGATCCAGTGCTGAGGCAGAATACAGAGCAATGGCAGCCGCCACCAGTGAGCTCATATGGTTAAAAGCTTTAGTTGAAGAACTGGGGTTCCCTATTAATTCCCCAATCAGATTATACTGTGACAATCAGTCAGCCATTCACATTGCAACAAATCCAGTATTTCATGAAAGAACCAAGCACATTGAAGTAGATTGCCACTTCATTAGGGAGAAGATTGACAAAAAGATCATCATCGCTCATCATATCAATGGACAAGATCAACCAGCAGATATCTTTACCAAGGTTACCACTTCTCAACACATGAGGAACATCCTTGACAAGTTAGGTGCCATTGACATATATGCACCAAACTTGAGGGGGAGTGTTAAAAGTCAAGGCATCATCTAATCAACAATCAAGACAAAGCTATTCATCATGCAAGAAGACAAAAATAATCAATGCAAGAAGACAAGAGTAATCAATGCAAGGAGGCTCATTAAATGCACCATGCAACAAGCCTTGAACCTCACAAAAGCCTCCAACGTTCACAACAAAGTCCCCAACGGTCAATTAAAGGATGTAGCACTATAAAACTCCCATGGATGGTTATTTTCATGCTTAAGAAAAATGTTCATGTATTCCCCTTCTTCTTAAACAAGCTTTGAAGTTCATACCAAAGCTAAGTTTCATCATTCTTCTCCTTCTTGTAACAAGCTTTGAAGTTAATACCAAAGTCAAGTTTCAACCAAAGTTAAGTTTCAAGTTTCATCAGGGAATGGAGCAAAGGTTGCTGCAGTCGCCATTGGAACGCATTTGTTGAAACTCCCTACAGAACTTGTCTTAGAACTGGACAATCGCTTTTATGTTCCTTCGTTGATAAAGAACATCATTTCTATTTCTTGTTTAAATAGAAATGAGTACCATTTGACTTTTAGTAACAATTGTTGTTACATAACTTTGAATGGAGTTCTTTATGGGACTGGAACTTTAAGCAATGGTGTTTATACGTTGGACGTATCCAGTGATATTTTCAATATCGAAGCGAGCAACAAGCATGCTCGAAAGGGTAATCAATTAGACTCCTATATGTGGCATTGTCGTCTTGGCCATGTAAGCAAGAAACGCATGTCCGAATTACACATATGTGGAATTCTGGAATCGTTTGAATTGGATTCATACGATACATGCGTATCATTCTTAAAAGGCAAGATGACTAAGTTACCTTTTACTGAAAAAGGTGAACGAGTGGGAGAGTTACTAGGTCTAATACATACTGATGTATGTAGACCTATGTCAACTCAAGCATTAGGAGGCTATAGCTACTTCATTACCTTCACCGATGATCACTCACGGTTTGGGTATGTGTTCTTGATGAAACACAAGTCTGAAGCCTTTGAAAGGTTCGAAGAATTCAGAAATGAAGTAGAGAAACAACATGACAAGAGTATTAAAATACTTCGATCGGATCGAGGTGGTGAATACTTAAGTCAAGAGTTTCTTGATTATCTAAGAGACGATGGCATATTGTCTCAATGGACTCCGCCATATACACCACAGCATAATGGTGTATCTGAGAGGCGTAACCGGACCTTGTTGGACATGGTCAGGTCAATGATGAATCATGCGAATCTTCCCAAGTCCTTTTGGGGCTATGCACTCGCATACCGCATTACTTGTTAAATGTAATGCCTACTAAGGTAGTCTCAACTACTCCATATGAGATATGGAATAGTAAGAAACCTCATGTATCTTACTTGAAGATATGGGGTTGTCCCGCTTATGTGAAGCGGGATCGTGACGACAAATTGGATGCTAAGTCCGATAAATGTCTATTTATTGGATACCCTAAGGAAACAAGGGGTTACCAATTCTATCATCCTGTGGAACAAAAGGTGTTTGTTTCAAGGCATGCTGTGTTTCTAGAGAAAGAGTTTCTCTTGCAAGAAAACAGGGGGAGTGTCGTCGAGCTTGAGGAGGCTCGAGAGACTCAAATAGACATTGATGAGATACCTGGTGAAGCACAACAGCCGACAACTCATAGTGATGAGCAATCGGCTGGACCTATTGTAACACCACATCTTCGTAGATATGGTAGAACACGCAATATTCCTGAGAGATATGGATTTCTCGTAAGTGAATCGAACGACGTATTACTCATTGATGATGAGGAGCCTACCAGTTATGAAGAAGTGCTGACAAGTTCAGAAAGGGATAAGTGGCTTGGTGCCATGAAGTCGGAAATGGATTCCATGTATGAAAACCAAGTTTGGAACTTGGTTGACCCACCTGAAGGGATAAAGCCTATATAGGGTGCAAGTGGGTTTTCAAGAAGAAAACCAACATGGATGGTAATGTGATTACCTATGAGGCTAGATTGATGGCGAAAGGATATCGTCAAAAATAAGGTGTTGATTATGACGAAACCTATTCGCCTGTAGCTATGCTTAAATCCATTCGGATGCTCCTGGCCATAGCGGCTCATTATGATTATGAGATATGGCAGATGGATGTGAAAACAGCTTTCCTTAATGGAAACCTGCTCGAGGACGTGTATATGATGCAGCCTGAGGGTTTCACATCGGTTGATAAAACCAAGGTATGCAAATTGCGACGGTCCATTTATAGATTGAAGCAAGCATCCAGGAGCTGGAATATCCGTTTTGATGAGACAATCAAAAAGTTTGATTTCTCACAAAATCCAGACGAACCTTGTGTGTGCAAGAAGGTTAGTGGGAGTGCAGTCGTGTTCCTAGTATTGTATGTCGATGACATACTACTTATAGGAAACGATGTTTCAATCTTACAGTCAGTGAAGGTTTGGTTATCCAAGACATTCTCCATGAAAGACCTGAGAGAAGCAACCTACATCCTCGGGATTAAGATCTATAGAGATAGATCGAAACGGTTGCTTGGCCTTTCGTAGTCTACATATATAGACCGAGTGCTAAAGAGGTTTAGCATGTCGGAATCCAAGAAAGGTTTCCTACCCATCAGGCATGGGGTACACCTTTCGAAGTCTATGTGTCCGCGCACAGAAGACGAGAGGATTTGCATGAGTAAGATTCCCTATGCGTACTTATGTACGAGGCCCGATGTATCGTATGCTCTGAGTGTCACGAGCAGATACCAGTCTGATCCAGGAATGAATCATTGGGTGACTGTTAAGACGATCCTTAAGTACTTAAGAAGAACTAAGGATATGTTCCTAATATATGGAGAAGGGTACATGGTGATACGTGGGTATACGGATGCCAGCTCCAGACAGACAAGGATTGTCACGCCCCGAGAGCATACCGAGCCGAAAATCAAACGGACGGCACCTCCCCTGTACGTGGCAACATTTCGGGTTAATACAAGGCCCGTAGTGTTAAATACTGGAAAATATAAAATAGTAAATTAAATGGTCAAATAATTAAGGAAATAATCCTGGAAATTTTTCGGGATTTTTAGGGAATTAGGAATTTTTTTCGGAATTTTTCTGGAATTAAACGGACTCCATATGAGATTTTTACGGGGATAAAGTAAATAGGAATGAGGAGCAATGTAACTGAACGATAAATATGCGTGGAAAACCCTAATTTTTTTTCTATTCTTCTCTCGCGATCCCTTCTTCCCCAATTTCCTTTTCTTTCCTCACGCTCAAACCCCCTCAAGCCTTCTTCTCTCTAAGACTGCTTCTCCTCTCAGGCTCTGCCGACTACGCAGATAGATCGACCGCAGCTCTCACGGCCTCGCCTCCGAATCACAAGACCGACAAATTTCTCTCCAGGCGCCACATACGCGCTTCTCGCCGCGTACTAACTCGCTGATGGGACCAAGGACGCACGGTGAAGGGTCGTGGGCCGGCGCGGCTGGCGGCTTCGAGTGAGGTCGTTTCTCCACGATCTCACGAGCTATACTTTCGCGGTAGAATTAGGGCACGGTGGAGATCGCCGTCGCCAGGGGAACTACTCTTCGGGCCGAGCGTCGCCGGAGGTTGTTGATCTTGAGCCGGTGAACAGGGGATTACCGTTGAGGATAGGGCAGTGGAGTTGGCGTCGGGTTTTCCGGCGAATAGGGCAGATTTGGGGAAAATGCTGCGGGGAGACTTCCAAGCTTGGTAAGCTTGAACTATCTTCTCTTTTTATTAGCTGTAAATTTATAGATTATGGGTTGTTGGCCGTGAGATTTAAGATGGAGAATTGGTAAGTTCAGATATGGGTCTTTATAAATGTATAATATGTTGTTAATTTGTTTAATGGTCGATAGGGATTAATGCGGAGGATTTATTAGGTTAAATGGGATAACTAGATCAATCTAGTTGACCCGGGATTTTATTAAGCATTTGGGTTAATGGGTTTAAGTCCGAAATCGGCTTAGGATTTGATTTGTTTGGTGGATTGCATTATGTGTTTAACAATAGTTATGCATTATGTGTTTGGTCACGAGGCGTGTTCACGGCCGTGTGACGATCCGGTTCTTTTCGGACATTTTATCAAAGCGGTACTTTGACTTATCTTTTAGATATAGTCAAGTTGATATGTTAGTTAGGATAGCATGCAATACTTTTCATGTTTATATGCCTAGTATGTTTTAGTGCCTACTAGATACATGCATTTGATCAGTATGTTTATATCTTCCTGTTTTACTTGGATCATAGTATTTGGATTATGGATATGTACATATTGATTGTACATATTATTCGGATAGGTATTTTGAGTAGGATTTACATGCTTTAGTATCATGCACCATCTTGCATGATTGCATGCTGGCTGGACGGGGTTCCATTATTGTTGAGCCCGCAGCTAGTTACATGGCCTGCACACACTGCCACTCATGGGTTAGTGGTACATCAGGAGGGTGTGTGCAGCTCTGTCTCACAGTTCACCGACCGCCATGGGTAGCGACGAGGCAACGTGGTAGGGTGATCCTCCTCCGTCTATGACACCGGAGATGAGAGCTTAGCTCCCCACTATGTTTGGGGGGCAGGAGGATAGGTGTACTCGATAGCATCCTCGTCCACTCCTGGCCACCAGAGTAGTGATGGCAGAGTGCACAGTTGTCATAGCCCTACCCACTCGGCTTCACCATCGCGTGTGAGGCGGCTGACTGGCGTCAGGGGTGACCATGTCATTTGCACGACATGCATTTTGCACGGATTGCATTTGTATTGTGTTTGCTGCATTATTGTATTGATGCCTTGGATGTTGCATATGATTGACATGCATACAGGATTCATATTCTTATATGGTGATGACTTTATCTCTTATAGTAGGGCACATGCTCCTATATCAGGGTAGGAGACTGTGAGTATAGTCCTTTGCATTTATTTCTTGCTAGACATATGACGGCATGATTAGTATTGTTAGCTATTTCTTACTATTCATATCGACTAGTATTCGCTAAGTTCTTTGAACTTACCCCGTGGTTTTATTTTTATTTCAGGATGAAGCTGTCAGGAGAGTCCAGTTGCCATATTCCCCTCAGAGTGATTTATTAGTTGTATGAGTTATGATTTGGATTTTTGTATAGAAGATATGTTTAGGCTTGGAATTGGATTTATATATACTCGTGGATTTTTTTTTTTGGGGTCCATGTGGACCATTGGTCGGATCTTATTTTGATTGGTTTGGTTGGGTATTCCTGCCCAGATGGCAGAAGGGGTAAGTCTAGTTAGAGTAGACTTTTGTTTACCTAGATTTGTTGGCCTGAGGCCTTATTATTATCTGCGTGTGATGTGGTATGATTCCGGTCGTGTTGACCGATGTATAGTGGCCGTGTAGGCCTTGTATAAAATTGGTATTGTCACCCGCATGTGAGATGTCAGATTTTCGCTCGGGGACTCTCAAGTGACACGTAGGCCCACAATAACAACAATACATATGTATGAAAACAAAAAAAAACTACACAAGGCACAGCGGAAACATACTACAATCAACAAACGACAACACACAGCATACCGGTATGACTAACACCGACTCAAGACACCACAATAAAACCAGAAAGGAAGAAAAGGGTACAACATCAATAGTCACAACTACAATCATCACATAAAACAAATCCATAACGGAATACAATGAGAACACCAAAATCCGGACTCTCGGAGTTGAGATGAGATGATGCCACCAATGTGCTCCCAAGTCCATCACGGTCACCAAGCTACTGGGCGATGTAAAACCTGTGGTCCGCGGGGTGGTGATTAAAACTCAAGAGGTAATAGAAAACATGTATATATGTAATATCACATGTATTTCAACATAATCTAGATGTACAACATGTATATCAAAGATAGTATATAAATACAAGCATATACCGCCTAATCAATGAATAATATAAAATGCAGATATACTAAGTTCAAGTACGCTTACTCGATCCAACTCGAACATATATCCAAATATATATATATATATATATATCAGAATAGTAGATCAACTCAAAATATACTCTAGCTACAGTGTCAAGGTATCTATGGTCTATCCAACACATATCAATATCCGACATACAATCAGATAACATATGCAAGAAACATGCATGAATATGATGTCCACCAAATGCAAAGAAGTATAGTACAAACAAATGCAACATCACAATAATCATATATATATAGATCAGATCTATATATATATTAATCTCAACTATCCATATATATATATACATGCATATATGTATATATATATGGTAATATGCAAAGCGCCATCGATACTACTTATGCAAAGATGTAACCACCACGACCCGGTGGCCTCTGGCTCGAGCATGACAACCCCAACTCAACACCAACCACTACTCTCGAGTGGCCGAGTGGGGCGATGATCGAGTAGCATATAAGTGTAAAGAGCAAGCTACACGATGGGGTCCTCATCGTCACTCACCCGAGTCACTACACATGAGTGGTCGAGTACCACACACGCAGACTACGACACGCTAATCCAACTACCACCGCCTATAGTGGTAGAGTGCGGCACTAATGCTCGCCTCACACCGGTTACTCCTCCTATGAGTAACCGTGGAGGCAGGATGACTGGCGACCCTCTCAACCACAAGGGAGACCTCATCGCCAGCGTGCATGTAAATGCATGAATGCAATGTCTCACATACAGACATCCACCATAGACTCTCTATCCTCAGAGAGTCATATCAATCTACTCGACGCACTCTCTATCCTCAGAGAGAGTCGACTAACTCGATCATAATACTCTCTATCCTAGAGAGTCATACTAATCTACTCGACGCACTCTCTATCCCGTAGAGAGGTCGCACTACTCCGATTATAACAAGCTAGGACCACGGTCCGTAGCGATACCCTAAGTATCATTCCTCCGACCATTTACACAACACATGTTCGGTGGTAACATACAACCTAAGGGTACTAGAACTAACCCTAGGTTAAAGTCATTATCTATCTACGGATGACCTTTTTGCCCAATTTACAATCAGGTTGTCATCCGGACTTTACTACTTGTATTTAACTTAATCAAATTCTAAGTTATTTACATCATCTATATGTATAACTCCTAATCATGGTAACATAAACATGATAGCAGCAAGGAGTTAATAGTCAACGGATAAAGGATCAAGCATACGATAAAAAGAAAGGTCAAGGTAATATGAACACCTAACATGCTCATATAAATGACTAAATCAATGAAATACAACTACGGACGTGTAGGAAATTACCCACCTATTTTGACGACTTGTCTGAGAATACAAGTTGTCTCCACATCCGTGAACCAGCCTCATATCAAAGTCCTGAAACCGTAGAATACCAATATAATCAGAAGAACCCTAGTCTCCACTAACTACCAATATAATCCAATAATGACATATCCAGATCAGTTTACTAAATTAAATTGATACACAACTATGAACAATCAAATCTCTACTTACCAAGCCTTGTTTCCATCTGTTCAACTTCTTGATCCTCATCAGATCTGAATCCAACAATCAGATTGGAAATGAATTCCAACATTGATCTACCAATCCTAGTTTATCTAGCCCAGTTCCTTGATCCCAACATAGACATTCACAGCTGGATCAATCAGATTAATTCGGGTGAAATCCCTACACGGATCCGATACAAAGTCTTCAAAGCACCCCAGAAATTGAATGTGCCGACGACCTTGGAGGCAATCCACAGAACAGGCGATGGAGTTTCGACTGCAATGTGGGATACCGTGAGCAAATCCACAAGATGAGTAGAGGGCGACGGAGATCCAACCCTAGAAATCGAGTTCGGAGGAATCAACAGCAATGAAATCAGGAAGAAAGAGTCGACGGTGGTGCACATGCTCGCCATGGTCTACCGGGTGCCGAGGCTAGCGATCATGGTGGCGGAGATGCGCTATGGACGGAAAGTGTGCGAAGATCGCGGCTGTGCCGACGCAAGGGCAAGGCGGCGGCGATCGCAATGTGAGGCAAATCGACCCGAGCGTGGTCGGCGCGGCGAGGGAGGGCAGCGATGGAGGCGCGACGACGGGTGAGTGGAGCGAGCCGCGTTGCCGACCGACGCAAGGGCAATGGCCACAGTAGGCGGCACGATGATGCCGAGGTCGGCGGCTACGGCGACGGCGGCAGATCTCGGCGCGGAGCGACGTGGAGCAGGCCGGAAGGCGTGGAGGGGATCGCGAATGGGAAGAGGAGGAACGGGCGATCGGGAGAAATAGGGGAGAAGTCGATCGGACCGAGAAAAATAACCGAAATCAGGTTTGAGTTCGAGTGTTAAAAATCGATCAAATGATTGAGCTAGCTCAAGTCTAATTCAATCATCTATTTAAACCTTAATCCTCCTCCTAATCAATCATATGAACTCCAATTAATTCCAGAAAAATTTCTAAAAACTCCTGAAAAATTCTACAAGATATTTTTATCAATTAACAAGGAATATTTTATTTTATTTTATTATTTTTTTTTCTGGTATTTTACATTCTCCCCCACTTATAAAAAATTTGGTCCCCAAATTTCGTACTAACATGCAAAAATTACTTTAAGCAAGTTTCCGAAAGGACCACATACATTCTTCAAGTGAACAAATAAGACTATCGAGCCCGGATAGTGTCTTCCAGCTCCCAAGTAGCCTCCTCATCAATATGATGCCGTCATCCAACCTTTATGAGTCGGATGGTTTTTGTTCTGCAACTGACGCTCGTTGCGACCAGGAATATGCACTGAAATCTCCTCGTAAGCCGCATTAGACTGAGGTAGAATCGGAACCTCTTTCGGAACATGGTCAGATCGCGACACGTATTTTTTCCAAAGATAGAAAAATGAAATACGGGGGTGAACACCCGCAAGTGTCGGAGGTAAAGCCAACCGATAAGCTACACCTCCATCATCCACGACACAAGATCTGAATAGATCCTCCAACGTCTAAATGATACACTCGTGTTCATCGCATCCGTCTGGATGAAAACGCTGCACTAGAAGCTCTATGCCCATCGCCTAGTGCATCGCCAAAAATCGCGAGATAAATCATGAATCTATATCCGATATGGTACTTAAAAGTACCCCACGCGATCTCATAATCTTTCGACAATACAACTCTGCCGAATGATCCAACGAGGACGACCCACGAATAGGAAGGAAGTGAGCTGATTTGGTTAGTCGATCCATGATCACCCAAATCGCATCACGTCCCTTACGGGTTCTAGACAATCCCGTAACGCAATCAATCGTGATATGCTCCCACTTTCAATCCGGAATCGAAATTTTCTAGAGCAATCCAGCGAGTTTCTGATGTTCAGCCTTCACCTACTGGCATACTAAACATCGAGCAGCAAAATCTGCTATAACTCTCTTTATACCATTCCACCAGTATAAACGTTCAACTCTTGGTACATCTGAGTACCACCAAGGTATATAGCCCATCTCGAATGATGTGCTTTCTGTAGCAACTCTTTCTTAAACACTGCAACTCTGGAACCCACTATCCTTATCAGAGACAGGGAGTTATTTTCTCAAAAGAGAAATCCATCAATCATCCAAGATACACTCCACACACGCTGTAAGTGCATGGAAGACTATAGCAATCAATCTCCTTTGTTGCAATTGTTGCAACTGTTCGCGCTCCAGCAACTCTATTGTAGCTACCCAGTAGCTTGTTAAATTCAATGAGCACTTCTGCTCCATACAACTACAAATCCAGATAATAACTACTAAAGTCACGTCATGTATATGACAGACTATCTCATAGTTTCTTAACTGTCGTAAGCATAAGATACGTCTCATGCAACTGTATCGAATTCGCTCCGATCCCTAAAACGACGCATCTGCGTACATCATCCTTTTATCTATTCCAGAAGGATTAACTAATACTTGTGTAAAAGTTAACCGTCATCTAGGTCATGTAAACTGGTTTCACCAGCTTCTGACTAAATGATTTCCATCATCACATTTGTCAAACAAGTCTGTGGTATAGTAATGACAAACATTCTATCCACATCTACAGTACTAACCAAAACATACAAGGAAAACCACCATCTACGGTGGTCGAGTGCGCAACTCCAACTACTACAATCAACAGTGGCCAGGTTACGCAACTCCAACAAATACCAACTGATCCAATCGTGTCCAAGATACACGATTCTTAAATCCAGTGGTGACTAAATCGTTAATTAGTCTAACAACTTTATCAAAACTCATAAAAATTCATACCAAGTATGAAATTGGCGATCTACACACTGCATCCCTTTACTCTAAGCTGATGATATATATTAATCATTACATCAACAATGATAATCGTATGACATCATGTCACTACAATATCAGTACTCCAGTCGTAAACCAACCTTAGAGTATACACAGGTGTCTTTGGCTGATCTAAATAGATCATCTATCCACAACAAGGATATTTATCATGACAACTACTGTATTCCATCATCGATAATCGATGCATACCTTCAAAGGTCCATCTCTCTTTTAACAAAGAGTTCCGGATCTTCTCAAGGAGGAATACTGGGATAGATAAATATCCCCTCCAACATCTCCTATAATCACAACTTACGTTCTTCCAATTTCCATAGTGTTTAACAACACTGATACAGCTTAAATTATCCCCAAAGATAGGATCTTCGATACCGGACTATTTTTGCAATCATTTCGAACGCCTACTCCACTTGCCTAAGCAACGGCAAGCCTTGGATTTCATCCGAAATTACATCCGAATACTCTCAGATTATACGCACCTCCGAGCATATCGTACCATACTTCCGACAATTTGACCATCCGTAAGGATATGTCCACAGTAAAAGTATGACTATCAGAGTCTAAGGGCATCCCTTGACTTCTTAATTGTTGATCCTCATCTCACCTGATGGTAGAGATACCACCGACCCACAAGTCGATGTAAAGGACCCTTCTAATCCAACTGAGAATGTTCTAGATACAGATACCTGTAACTACAAGCATCTCTCAATATATTAACTCCGAGGGTAAACTAGAGTAATACTGACGATCAAATATCCGCTGATCCGATCCAAAAGGCTCCACAGTGTCTCGGCCTTTCTCCAAGAGAAAAGATCGATCCAACCACGACAAAGCGGTCGCATTTCTGTGATGAATGATCCGAGGATCATGCTAGATCATCTGATCACATTACTTAATCCTACGAGCTGCAACTGTAGAATACCGAATAGATACGACCTTTGTCGTATACTCTCTCTTATGTACTAAGCAAAACACGTCTGGAGGTAACTGTTGTTGTTGTCTGCATGAATCTTCTACGATGTCTTCTGCGGATGCTGCTTCTGTGCTGATCTTTGCTGAAGGGTAGTATCAAGGAACTTCGACCACGTCTGAGGTAGTAGGTTGTTGCTGTTGAGATAACTCAATCTTCTGTGTTGATCTCTGCTGTCGAGACAGTGCATCATCCTCCTGGAACGTCATTGGTAGTCTTCAACTGAATCTTCAAGGTACACCTCCACTGTACTGGTTGCTCATAAATAGCAACAGCTGAACTGCTCCAATAGATATTCTGGCTTCACGTGTCTTCATGATCTGCACTGCACGCACACAATCCCTTCGGAGTCTTTGTTCTGATTTTGCTGATATCCACAAGAACCTTCTGATGATTTGCGATTGGTCTTCTATAATCGGAAAATAGCTCAAAGCCTATAACTCCGATCTTCCTCCTTCTATCCAATAGTCGGAGACTTCTGACTCTAATCAGTTGACCTGCAATAGTTGTCTACCGGTCTCCAACTCTTAAACTCTTGTACGGAGTCACTTTTTAAACTCCAGTCTCAATCCAACGTCTTCCGGTAGGATCTGGTAGAAGATCCCGGCATCCTAATCCAACTATAAGCCAATAACTCTGGATGGCTTAAATCATCCACTTATCTTCTTGAGCTATTAGGTGGTCGTAACCTCTGCAAGTCTCACGACTCTGCACAGTACACTATTACTGACCGATCACCCTTTCTTGAAGCTCAAGAATTCCTTACAATGTGTCACTAAAAGTGACACGGGGAAATACACTCTTTCAACATCACTAATCCAAGATCAAGTGATATATTATTTCACGAAGATTATTTTCTGCATTTATCACCAAATACCGGCTTAACCCCGATAATGGTATGCAAATAACTCTACTTTCTCGGTATAACATGAGTAAGTACTTAGAAGTGTAGGGAAATCTCGTATGCCAAATGGCATATGCGCAACGGAAAATAGGATCCCTTCCAAGTGATCCATGCGAAAGCAAACTCGTATAAAATAAATTTCTCTAAACCAAACCTATCTTATAGGAGAGGATTACCTTTGTTGCGTGCCCTTGTTAATCCCGCTTTTCCTTTCGGTTTGTTGGATCTTTAGCACGTTCAAGTGTCCGTGCCTCTATACGTATCCACACGAGCACGCTCTTGTCTCACAAAAGGAAAACTAGAAGAGCTCTCCTTTACTTCTTGCTAGAGAAGTCCCTAAAGGAGAGGAAGAGAGGGAAAAGGAGAAAGGAAGAAGAAGACTCCTCTTCTTGCTAGCCTACACTCACAAACCCACACAACTAAAGCTTCCACCAAGCTTTCTCACAACCACAACACCAAAAACTCTCTATGGCCGGCCACTCCATGGAGCCTTTTATAGGGTTGGAAAAACCCTTCCACCTCCTTCACATTCAATGCAATCCATTGCATTGAGACACACTCAAAAAGGATTTGGCTTCCTTGTTTGGCCGGCCACTTAAGGAGACAAAACCATTTTGTTTCCTTCCACCTTAACTAGCTTAGGTGGATGCTTAGGTGGCATGCTTATGTGGCATTCTTATGTGTCATTCATGCATGTTGAATTAATCTTATTAATTCAATTAAGCTTATGTTATCATATTGAATTAATCTTATTAATTCAATTAAGCTTATGTTATCATATTGAATTAATCTTATTAAATCAATAAGGTAACATATTGAATTAATCTCATTAAATCAATTAGCTAAAATTCTCATTAAGCTTAAAGTCCAAAAACCATTTTGTACTTAAGCTTATTCTCATATTATTCTAGTCAAACTAGAATACTCTAATTCCTTTAATTATCATGCTCTTTGTGTGTGACCCTATAGGCTCTCATAACGTTGGCAGTGGACCTAAACTCTTTTAGATACACAAGCAATAAGCGGCATCTAGCAATACATCATTGCTACCCAAGTTACGAGATAAGTCAAGATCCGACTAACCTTTCCGTGACTACTATAATATATGACCGTGTCCTTCTATCCTTGATATCAGATTGATCAATGAGGCATAGACCGTCATCCTCGATCAATCTATGTGTTTCTTGATCCTCGAGTAAACTAACTCAAACAAATGAGCTCAATATCTCATATTGACTCATTCGAGCATGGCCATGCATTTTAGTAGTTCTACTCAATCAAGGGGCCCACCGATATCACTCGGCCATATGGAAGGGATAGATCCCATCTACATCACTCACATCCCTCCGCATAATTTGTTACATACCCAGTAATCGCCTTTATGGTCCACCCTGTTACGGGTGACGTTTGACGATACCAAAGTACATAACTCCTTATGTAGGGAACCGTAGTGACTTCAGGTCTAAGGACTTTTCATACCAATAGTCACATGAGAAAGTTTATGACACTCATATAACGATCCATGAAACTTTCTCATGGCGGGTCAGTTCAGTATATATTCTCCAATATATACCCATGTGTCAACTTGATATCATATATCCATGACTTGTGAGATCAAGTCATCGATTGACCTACATGCTAGTCTTTATGTATTAATATTGCCCTTGCATATTAATACTCGACTAGGAACATTTAGGAAAGTGTTCTCTACAGCCTCTCATAATCAATTCTGCCAATTGATGTGCTGTAGATAAGAACCTAGTTTTCTAGGGCATTATTATATTTAAATTAGCTGGCACAAGCAAGATGTAAATATAATAACCAATCCTTTGCCTTTATAGAATATGATACAAAATGTTCCATATTCAACCATCACATGATTGGTTCTAGGGCTTTAACTAACAATCTCCCACTAGCACTAGTACCAATCACTATGATATCTAATACCTAGTGACCTAGTGTGACCATCATGCTTCCTCTGTGCCAAAGCCTTGGTCAATGGATCTGCGATGTTAGCTTCATTGATACTGCATATCCTCACATCTCCTCTATCGATGATCTCTCGAATGAGATGGAAGCGCCGCAGTATGTGTTTGGTCCGCTGATGTGATCGAGGTTCCTTAGCCTGTGCAATAGCCCCATTGTTGTCACAATAGAGGTCTATTGGATATGCAATGCTAGGAACTACCCCAAGTTCACTGATGAACTTGCGGAGCCAAACAGCCTCCTTTGCTGCATCAGATGCTGCAATATACTCGGCTTCTGTTGTAGAATCAGCAACTGTGTCCTGCTTCGAACTCTTCCAGCTCACAGCTCCACCATTCAGGCAAAACACGTACCCCGATTGCGATCTATAGTCATCCTTGTCTGTTTGGAAGCTTGCATCACTGTAACCCTTTACAGTTAGCTCCTCATTGCCTCCAAATATCGGAAAATATTCTTTCGTTCTTCGTAAGTACTTAAGAATATTTTTGATCGCTATCCAAAGATGACTTTCACCGATCCGACCGGGTATCTACTGTCATGCTCAAAGCATACGACGCCGTGACGAGTACAAAGCATGGTGTACATGATAGACCCTATAGCGATGCATAAGTGATCTTATCCATGCATCTCTCCTCCTTAGAAGAGGGACATTGAGTCTTCGAAAGACTCACACCATGTGATAAAGGCATAAACCCTTTCTTAGAATTTTGCATAGCAAAACGATCTAGCACTTTATCAATGTATGTACTCTGACTTAGGCCAAGTAATCTTCTAGATCTATCTCTATAGATCTTGATGCCTAGAATATAGGCACTTCACCTAAGTCCTTCATCGAGAAACAATTCCCTAACCACATCTTCACAGATCGGAGTGAGGGAATATCATTTCCGATGAGAAGTATGTCATCTACATACAAGACAAGAAATACAACTGTGCTCCCACTATTTCTCTTGTAGACACAAGGCTCATCTTCATTCTTGATGAAACCAAACTCTTTGATTGCATCATCGAATCGAAGATTCCAGCTTCGAGAGGCTTGCTTTAGTCCATAAATGGACCTTTGCAGTTTGCATATCTTTCCAGATGCTTTGGATCTTCAAAACCCTCAAAGTTGTGTCATGTACACATCCTCGAGTAGCTTTCCATTCGTAAAAGCGGTTTTGACATCCATCCGCCAGATCTCATAATCATGGTAGGTCGCAATAGCAAGTATGATCCGAATGGATTTAAGCATCGCAATCGTGAAAAGGTTTCTTCATAGTCAATACCATGATTTTGTTTGAATCCTTTAGCCACCAATCTACCTTTATAGGTATGCTTATTACCATCCATGTCAGTCTTTACTTTAAAGACCCACTTACACCCAATGGGATTTACCCCTTCAGGTGGATCAACCAAAGTCCATACTTGGTTAGTGTACATGGATTCCATTTCGGATCTCATGGCCTCTAGCCATTTCTCGGAATCTGGGCTCATCATAGCTTCTTTATAGGATGTAGGCTCGCCAAGATTGATAAGCAATACATCACCGCTGTCGTACCAAGAGAAAAGAATATCTCTCGGGTTGACGACGGATCCTATTAGATCTACGAAGAGGTTGGTCTACTTGAACAGTGTTTGTTCCACAACTCTTTGGGCAATAATTTCTCATCCACAACACTTTGTGGTTCCTGCTCATTTTCCATCGCCTTAGTGTTATCATCATCTTGAACTTCTTCAAGATGAATTTTACTCCCACTAGTATTTCTAGAAATAAATTCTCTTTCTAGAAAGACAAAGATTTCGCAACAAACACCTTCCCAAGTGACGGATTGTAAAATAAATATCCCGTAGATTCCTTGGGATAACCTACAAAAAAAAACTTATCAGAATTGGGTCCTAGATTATCTGAGACTTGACGTCTAAAGTAAGCTTCACAACCCCAAAACTTTATAAAAGACATTTGGGGACTCTTCCCGGTCCATATCGTATATGGTGTCTTTTCTACGGCTTTTGATGGAACGCGATTAAGTGTGAAAGCGGCTGTCTCTAGAGCTAAACCCCAAAAGGAAGTAGGTAGATCAGTCTTGCTCATCATTGATCGTACCATATCTAATAGAGTACGATTTCTCCTCTCAGATACACCATTCCATTGTGGTGTTCCAGGTGGAGTGAGTTGGGATATTATCCCACACTTAGCCAGGTGATCACGAAACTCTTGACTAAGGTATTCACCACCTCGATCTGATCGAAGTAGCTTAATACGCTTACCAAGTTGGTTTTGTACTTCATTCTTGAATTCTTTGAACTTTTCAAAGGATTCTGACTTATGTCTCATCAAATATAAGTAGCCAAATCTACTCATATCATCGCGAAAGTAATAAAGTACTTATAGCCTCCTCTGGCTTCGACATTGAAAGGGCCACATACATCAGTATGTATGAGTCCTAACAAGTCCGTCGCTCTCTCGCCATGCCCACTAAATGGAGTTTTAGTCATCTTTCCTAAAAGACAAGACTCGCATACCTCATATGATTCAAAATCAAATGAGTCCAATAATCCATCTTTATGGAGTTGGGATATGCGTTTTCATTTATGTGACCTAGGCGACAAAGCTGCAGAGATATGTCTAGTTCAAATCATTCGATTTGAACCGTTTGGTATTTACGTTATAAATTGGGTTTTCTAAATCTAGAACATAGAGACCATTCATAAGTGGTGCATTACAATAGAACATTTCATTTAAATAAATGGAACAACATTTGTCCTTTATTATAAAAGAAAAGTTTTTCTTGTCTAAACAAGATACGAGATTATGTTCTTTGTCAATGCAGTACATAAAAGCACTCCTCTAGTTCTAAGATAAGCCAGCAAGCAAAGACAAAGAATATGTTCCTACATATGTACAAAGAAAGAACTTTTGCGCCATTGCCTACTTGTAGGTCCACTTCGCCTTGCATTATTCTACTATTTCTCTCTGCACATTAGTACAAATGTGAGATGCACATCCTAGATCTAATACCCATGTAGAAGAAATAGATAGATTAACTTCTATAACGTGTATACCGGCGTGTAAGTCCCACTTCTCTTGTTCTTTACTTCTCAAGGTAGACTTTGCTTCCAAAGGTCCGGGCCTCACCGCAATGGAAGCGCCCCCTTCCTTAGGTACTTTACCTTTACCCTTTGAAGTGGATGAATTGGCCTTGCCTTTGGCTTGGTCTTACCCTTGCCTTTGCGCTTACCTTTGTCCTTCTTGACCATTAGTACATTACTAACTTTCTTCTTGAGATTTGGTTCAAATAGCTCTCAACATGCCGAGAATCTCAGTGCAAAGGTTTATCAATTTCATTCATGTTATAATTCATGACGAATTGATTGTATGCTTCCTAACGATTGCAGGATAACATCGCTTGCCAATTCTGGCTCTGGAAAACCTAGTCTTCAAGGTTCTCAACGTACCAATCATTTTGAGTACGTGAGTTCCTACAGTGTTCCTTCTTGCATCTTGCATGCAAAAGAGCCTTAGACACTTCAAAACGCTGTGCCTAGCTTGTCCTTGATATAGTTGTTTCAAATGCTCAACCATATCATAGGCATCCATGTTCTCATGTTGCTTCAAGCTCGAGTTCATGGTGGCAAGCATAAGGCATGACACATCTAATCGCCATCTTGATGCTTCTTATAAGCATCCTTTTCAAAGACGAGTGAGGGGCGGGTATTTCAGTGGTAGCCTGCTCTAGGACATATAGTTTATGCGTTTGCTTGAGGATAATCCTCAAGTTCCTATACCAGTCAAGAAAGTTTGCTCCATTAAGCTTGTCCTTCTCAAGGACAGATCGCAAGTTGAGGGGGTGTATCGTGTTAGATGACATGGTGATCTACAACATTAAAATGCAAAGTTAAGTATCATACCTAAATCATTTAATTAGGCCTTTAATTAAATGAGGCTCCCACTAAATTCTCATAGCTACTATTTAGCTATAAATTTATATGGGATAAAGATCCACATCATAATTCGTCTTGAGTTAGCTTTGGCTAATCGCCCAAGACGTAGTATAATTAGGTAGGCAATCTTTTGCCAATTACATCTGATGTAACTCTTTAATAGCTTTGGTTAAGTTTTAGATTAGTTTAGTGTTTATTCCTAAACTAGATTCCAGGCTGTGGCGAGGCACAGGGGCCTTCTTGGATATCGGAGCAACGACCACTTCTAAGACAAAGCTGATGTTCGGAAATCACACAAAACTAATGTTTAACACTTATGTTCAAAGCTAATATATGCCTCTACTTTCTTAACCAATTAAGAAAACACTTAATTAAGTCTTAACCAAGACTGATAGCGGGACATCACGATTGTCCACTCGCACCCCTCCAAGATAAAATGCATTGCTTTGCTTTGGCAAACCCAATGACAAATGATCGAGGAAGTAGTGAGTACCAACTTTGGTAGGCATATCGTTTAGACTTATTAAGAAATAAACATGTATCATATACATATTAGCATACATCACATATAAGCTAAACTAATCATGCATCACATACAAGCTAAACTAACATGCATCACATACATATTAAACTAACATGCATCACATACATATTAAACTAACGTGTCATGGTTATGGCCCTTATTCTACAATCTTCTCAAGCCAATGAAAAGATTGATTGGTCAACCTAGGGATAGCATCTTCTCCTAAGTGCTTCCTTTGGTTGTCTTGTGTGTTGACTTCCTCCTTGTAACCTCATCTTCCAATGGACCCTCCATCCTTGTTTTGTACATTACAAAAGGAGAAATACTCGAGTTACATTCGAGTCTAAAACTAATTTTACAACAAGAATATTAGGAGAAAGGCACGACACGCAGGCCGTATTAAGAATTACAACACACAATCACAAACTTTTTGGGACTAGGCCATAACCATGCACCATGTCATTTTAACTTTTAAAAGACATTGGATATTTTATTATGTTTGAAAATTTGCTAATGCAATTATCAACTCATAATAAAATTTATCCTACTTCTATATCACATATAAAATAGAGAAAACCTATTTTTATACGATCTTTCGCAAGTGGCTCTGATACCACTGTATAGAAATCTCGTATGCCAAATGGCATATGCGCAACGGAAAATAGGATCCCTTCCAAGTGATCCATGCGAAAGCAAACTCGTATAAAATAAATTTCTAAACCAAACCTATCTTATAGGAGAGGATTACCTTTGTTATGCGTGCCCTTGTTAATCCCGCTTTTCCTTTCGGGTTTGTTGGATCTTTAGCACGCTTCAAGTGTCCGTGCCTCTATACGTATCCACACGAGCACGCTCTTGTCTCACAAAAGGAAAACTAGAAGAGCTCTCCTTTACTTCTTGCTAGAGAAGTCCCTAAAGGAGAGGAAGAGAGGGAAAAGGAGAAAGGAAGAAGAAGACTCCTCTTCTTGCTAGCCTACACTCACAAACCCACACAACTAAAGCTTCCACCAAGCTTTCTCACAACCACAACACCAAAAACTCTCTATGGCCGGCCACTCCATGGAGCCTTTTATAGGGTTGGAAAAACCCTTCCACCTCCTTCACATTCAATGCAATCCATTGCATTGAGACACACTCAAAAAGGATTTGGCTTCCTTGTTTGGCCGGCCACTTAAGGAGACAAAATCATTTTGTTTCCTTCCACCTTAACTAGCTTAGGTGGATGCTTAGGTGGCATGCTTATGTGGCATGCTTATGTGGCATTCTTATGTGGCATTCATGCATGTTGAATTAATCTTATTAATTCAATTAAGCTTATGTTATCATATTGAATTAATCTTATTAATTCAATTAAGCTTATGTTATCATATTGAATTAATCTTATTAAATCAATAAGGTAACATATTGAATTAATCTCATTAAATCAATTAGCTAAAATTCTCATTAAGCTTAAAGTCCAAAAATCATTTTGTACTTAAGCTTATTCCCATATTATTCTAGTCAAACTAGAATACTCTAATTCCTCTAATTATCATGCTCTTTGTGTGTGACCCTATAGGCTCTCATAACGTTGGCAGTGGACCTAAACTCTTTTAGATACACAAGCAATGAGCGGCATCTAGCAATACATCATTGCTACCCAAGTTACGAGATAAGTCAAGATCCGACTAACCTTTCCGTGACTACTATAATATATGACCGTGTCCTTCTATCCTTGATATCAAATTGATCAATGAGGCATAGACCGTGTCATCCTCGATCAATCTATGTGTTTCTTGATCGCTGAGTAAACTAACTCAAACAAATGAGCTCAATATCTCATATTGACTCATTCGAGCATGGTCATGCGCTTTAGTAGTTCTACTCAATCAAGGGGCCCACCGATATCACTCCCGTCATATGGAAGGGATAGATCCCATCTACATCACTCACATCCCTCCGCATAATTTGTTACATACCCAGTAATCGCCTTTATGGTCCACCCTGTTACGGGTGACGTTTGACGATACCAAAGTACATAACTCCTTATGTAGGGAACCGTAGTGACTTCAGGTCTAAGGACTATTCATACCAATAGTCACATGAGAAAGTTTATGACACTCATATAACGATCCATGAAACTTTCTCATGGCGGGTCAGTTCAGTATATATTCTCCAATATATACCCATGTGTCAACTTGATATCATATATCCATGACTTGTGAGATCAAGTCATCAATTGACCTACATGCTAGTCTTTATGTATTAATATTGCCCTTGCATATTAATACTCGACTAGGAACATTTAGGAAAGTGTTCTCTACAGCCTCTCATAATCAATTCTGCCAATTGATGTGCTGTAGATAAGAACCTACTTTTCTAGGGCATTATTATATTTAAATTAGCTGGCACAAGCAAGATGTAAATATAATAACCAATTCTTTGCCTTTATAGAATATGATACAAAATGTTCCCTATTCAACCATCACATGATTGGTTCTAGGGCTTTAACTAACAAGAAGTACTCTCAAAGTTATACAACTCAGTACGAACAACTCAGGGATAAAATCCCTATGAAACTCCATAACCTAGCCTTCCGCTATCTGCATCAATAATAGTCTACAAGTCTGTTCATTACCCACAGGTAATGATCCGACTAGCACAGTTAGTGGAAATCTCTAAGACTGTAGTCTCTGATTTCCATAATAAATGTGACGACTTGGCCTCGCTTTTCCGACAGATCAGACCCTCAAAAGTAAATCACCTTTTCGACACAGGTTCAAGACTCACAAACTTAACAGGTCGTTTCCGGGGTCAATACATACCACGGTTACGAACAATAACCAACAAACTACAGGTTATTCCCTGTTAAGGTAACTGGGAGTATAAACACTAAGGTAACTCCGGTTGGTCGTCTCGGTGGACGACCCCTACTAAAAGTCTACACAGGTGTCATAACTCTATTGTATACACCTACTGATCAAGTTTAGATAGATATCTACTAAACCATAAGTTTTTCAGGAATTCTTACCTCGTGCTGCTTGGAGCTCAGGCCACTGTCCATCTCATCTCAAAAAAAACCAAAACCGAATAAATCGACTCCCGAGAATCCAAGACTCGACTCAAAAACAACATAACATGGCATCGCAGAACCTGGCTCTGATACCACTAAAGTTGTCAGCCACGCCGAGCATACCGAAAATCAAACGGACGACTTCCTCAGACGTGGCAACATTTCGGGTTAATACAAGGCCCGTAGGCCCACAATAACAACAATACATATGTATGAAAACAAAAAAAAACTACACAAGGCACAGCAGAAACATACTACAATCAACAAACGACAACACACAGCATACCGGTATGACTAACACCGACTCAAGACACAATAAAACCAGAAAGGAAGAAAAGGGTACAACATCAATAGTCACAACTACAATCATCACATAAAACAAATCCATAACGGAATACAATGAGAACACCAAAATCCGGACTCTCGGAGTTGAGATGAGATGATGCCACCAATGGTGCCCAAGTCCATCACGGTCGGCCACTCATTGGGCGACATGTAAAACCTGTGGTCCATGGGTGGTGAGTAAAACTCAGCAGATAATAGAAAACATGTATATATGTAATATCACATGTATTTCGACAACATAATCTAGATGTACAACAGGTATATCAGCATAGTATACAAATACAAGCATATACCGTCTAATCAATGAATAACAACATAAAATGCATATACAAGTTCAAGTACGCTACTCTGATCCAATCTGAACATATATCCAACATATATATATATATATATATCAGAACTAGAATATCAACTCAAAATATACTCTAGCTACGTGTCAAGGTATCTATGGTCTATCCAACACATATCAATATCCTACATAATCAGATAACATATGCAAGAAACATGCATGAATATGATGTCCACCCAAATGCAAAGAAGCATAGTACAAACAAATGCAACATCACAATAATCATATATATATAGACTGTATCCATATATATATTAATCTCAACCATCCATATATATATATATACATGCATATATGTATATATATATGGTAATATGCAAAGCGCCATCAGATACGGCTATGCAGCATGTATGGTCATGTCGGCTCACCCTAAAGCTACCACGACCCCAGTGTGGCCTCGGTGGCTCGAGCATGACAACTGTCCCAACTCAACACCAACCACTACTCTCGAGTGGCCGAGTGGGCAGTATGATCGAGTAGCATATAAGCGTAAAGAGCAAGCTACACGATGGGGGTCCCTGCTGCGTCACTCGACAAATACTACCCATGAGTGGTCGAGTACCACACACGCAGGACTACGACACGCTAATCCAACTACCACCGTCTATAGTGGTAGAGTGCGGCACCTCAATGCTCTGCCCTCACACCGGTTACTCCTCCTATGAGTAACCGTGGAGGCAGGATGACTGGCGACCCTCTCAACCACAAGGGAGACCTCGTCGCCAGCGTGCATGTAAATGCATGAATGCAATGTCTCACATACAGACATCCACCATAGACTCTCTATCCTGTAGAGAGTCATATCAATCTACTCGACGCACTCTCTATCCTGTAGAGAGTCGTACTCAACTGATCATAATACTCTCTATCCTGTAGAGAGTCATACTAATCTACTCGACGCACTCTCTATCCTGTAGAGAGTCGTACTCATCTGATTATAACAAGCTAGGACCACCGGTCCGTAGCGATACCCTAAGTATCATTCCTCTGACCATTTACACAACACATGTTCGGTGGTAACATACAACCTAAGGGTACTAGAACTAACCCTAGGTTAAAGTCATTATCTATCTACGGATGACCTTTTTGCCCAATTTACAATCAGGTTGTCATCCGGACTTTACTACTTGTATTTAACTTAATCAAATTCTAAGTTATTTACATCATCTATATGTATAACTCCTAATCATGGTAACATAAACATGATAGCAGCAAGGAGTTAATAGTCAACGGATAAAGGATCAAGCATACGATAAAAAGAACAGGGTCAAGGTAATATGAACACCTAACATGCTCATATAAATGACTAAATCTGAATGAAATACAACTACCCGGACCAGGTAGGAAATTACCCACCTATTTTGACGACTTGTCTGAGAATACAAGTTGTCTCCACATCCGTGAACCAGCCTCATATCAAAGTCCTGAAACCGTAGAATACCAATATAATCAGAAGAACCCTAGTCTCCACTAACTACCAATATAATCCAATAATGACATATCCAGATCAGTTTACTAAATTAAATTGATACACAACTATGAACAATCAAATCTCTACTTACCAAGCCTTGTTTCCATCTGTTCAACTTCTTGATCCTCATCAGATCTGAATCCAACAATCAGATTGGAAATGAATTCCAACATTGATCTACCAATCCTAGTTTATCTAGCCCAGTTCCTTGATCCCAACATAGACATTCACAGCTGGATCAATCAGATTAATTTGGGTGAAATCCCTACACGGATCCGATACAAAGTCTTCAAAGCACCCCAGAAATTGGATGTGCCGGCGACCTTGGAGGCAATCCACGTACAAAGCGATGGAGTTTCGATCGCAATAAAGGATAAATGAGCAAATCCACAAAGCTGAGTAGAGGGCGACGAGATCCAACCCTAGAAATCGAGTTCGGAGGAATCAACAGCAATGAAATCGGGAAGAAAGAGTCGACGGTGGTGCTCACATGCCTGGCCATGGTCGGCTGGTGCCGAGGCTAGGCGACTGCGGTGGCCGGAGATGCAGCTATGGACGGCAAGTGTGCGAAGATCGCGGTTGCCGGCCGACGCGCAAGGGCAGCGGCGCGTGGGCGATGACTGCAGCGGAGGCAAATCGACGGCTGAGCGTGGTCGGGCGTGCGAGGGAGGGGCAGTGATGGAGGCGCGACGACGGTGCGGCGCGTTTGGCCGCAAGCAGCGCGCAGCGTAGGCGGCGGCCCGATGATCGGTCGCGCGGCGACCCGGTATGGCGCGGCAGATCTCGCGGGCGGCGGCGTGATGGAAGCGTGGCGAGCGTGGAGGGGATCGCGAATGGGAAGAGGAGGAACAGCGATCGAGAGAAATAGGGAGAAGTCGATCGGACCGAGAAAAATAACCGAAATCAGGTTTGAGTTCGAGTGTTAAAAATCGATCAAATGATTGAGCTAGCTCAAGTCTAATTCAATCATCTATTTAAACCTTAATCCTCCTCCTAATCAATCATATGAACTCCAATTAATTCCAGAAAAATTTCTAAAAACTCCTGAAAAATTCTACAAGATATTTTTATCAATTAACAAGGAATATTTTATTTTTTTTTTATTTTTTTTTCTGGTATTTTACATTCTCCCCCACTTATAAAAAATTTGGTCCCTAAATTTCGTACTAACATGCAAAAATTACTTTAAGCAAGTTTCCGAAAGGACCACATACATTCTTCAAGTGAACAAATAAGACTATCGAGTCGATAGTGTCTTCCAGCTCCCAAGTAGCCTCCTCATCAATATGATGGTCATCCAACCTTTATGAGCTGGATGGTTTTTGTTCGCGAACCACGCCGCTGATGACCCAGAATACGATCAAATCTCCTCGTAAGTCGCATTAGACCGAGGTAGAATCGTAACCTCTTCGAACATGGTCGATGATCGCGACACGATTTTCCAAAGATAGAAAATGAAATACGGGTGAACACCCGCAAGTGCTCTGAGGTAAAGCCAACCGATAAGCTACA
>JAKLTH010000188.1:0-45744 GCA_025175895.1 Wurfbainia villosa | reverse complement strand
TCCACCACCATTAACGGGATAAACTTCGCTCTCAAGTGGATAGCATTTCATATATAGAGTAATAGTAAAACCGAGGAGTCTTGCCTTCCGCTCCACTCACCACACGGATAAACTTTTCTTCGCTCATGTGATAGCATTTTGTATATAGAGTAAATAGTAACCGAGGAGTCTGCCTTCCGCTCCACCACCACACGGGGGGATAGCATTTTATATAGAGTAAATAGTATTCTTCCGCTCCACCACCACACGGGATAAACTTCGCTCAAGGGATAGCATTTTATATATAGAGTAAATAGTAACCGAGGAGTCTCTTCTTCCGCTCCACCACCACACGGGATAAACTTCGCCTCGGGGATAGAATTTTGTATATAATGGGCTATTTAGGAAAAATAAATCCTTCTTTCCCTTTCACTACCGACGCGAAGCCCATTAACAGCTGCAAGCCCATTCTTCCTCCTTTTATAGGGGGACCCTTTCGCTTCGCTTTTCCGCTACCTTCATCCTCGCCTTTGGTTTCCTTCTTCTTCACTCGCTTGCTCCTCCGCCGCCAAATTTCGCTTTCTTCGATCTTTCCTTCCGGTTCCTCGCCTTTCGTTATTTTCAGATATCCGAGATGCATTCCACCTTCTTCCAGAAATAGCGGCCGCTACACGAATCGCAAACGGTATCACCAACTTAGCTTCTTCTTCTTCTTCACCTCCTTCGATCACCACCCATACAGAATCACCTCGCTGCTCTCCTCCTCCTTCTGACTTTCGCTACTCTATCCCAAGGAAGCCGGTCATCACCCCTCTTCACTTCCTCCTACCGCATAAGCCCTAACTTTCCCCTTTGCCTCCTTCCGCACAACGATATTCAGAATCGCCTCTTCTTCCTCACAACTCGGGAGGCATCCGGGAAGGAGATGCTTTCATGTCCGATGATAGAGGTTATACCACCCTCGCCTTCTCTCCTTCCTGCCCATCATTCCTCTCTGAACCCATGGCGATTGACATTCCTTCACCGCCAACCTCCCTTCGCTTATCACCAAGAGTCCTCCTTCCTCAGGACCCTAATCAGAGCCTTCTACTTCTAAAATCTCATCAAGGCTTCCGACCCAAAGGCTCATCATCTCATCTTCTCCAGACCCTCCTCCGACACCTCCTTCGATTTTTCCTTCCGACTTCACCTCCTGCATAAATGTGACGCCCATTCTCCCTGCAGATCTCCTGATATGCCATCCTTGACCACCACTTCCATGGGCCTCAATGAGACTCTCCTCTCTCCGCTTCTCCACCAATGAATACGCCCATTCTTCCCTTCATGTGAAATTCACCTTCGACGCCATCCGTCCCATCTTCTTCCCTTTCTCCTGTGAGTCTGATCTCGAACTTAGAGGAGATGACTGTGATGGAAGGCCTCAAGGCCATGCTTGACTGCACGCTTTCTTAGTCAATTTCCTTATCTTTGTTTAATCGACCCATTTCTTTTCTCTCAACCAGATGTAGGCCCCGACCAACCACCGAGAATTGGATCGCTTCCTTCACCAATACCGGCCTGCTCAAGAATGGGAACGGCAAATAACGGAAGACTTTGGCGAATGCTCAGAGTCGAGAACAACTTCTATCACAACAATTCGCGCTGTGCCAGAGCAATTAATCAAGCTCGCCAAAGAAATTCAAAAAGATGCCGACATTATCGCAGATAAAGGAACAACCATGTCCGGGCGGGCCACTTGTCCTCAAAGAGAAATCCCATCAAGTTCTCTCGACACGGAATCATCCTCACCAAGAGCTATTGGCCTTCAAGGGCAGGTAGCAGAGAGCTCCTCAAGGGGAAGCAACAGGACGCGACACCATCGCCGCCTTCAAGTTCAATACCAACGAGCACAGATAAGATAGGGACCTCCGCACTGTGTAAGGAGGTACAAGAAAACTCCTCCCTTATAAATTCCGGCGCATGCTCATGCCCGCTTCACGCAGTAAGAGACTTCTCTTCAGAGGATGAACACCGAACTCGTCCACCAGATCTTATTCCGGCTGGAAGGGATTTCGCCATGCGCTTCGGAATATGGTGGAGATGACGATCTTGTGCAAAGCAGACCAAAGTTCTCGAGCCGATGATGTTTCCACCGGCCGACGCAATTATGGAGGTGTCACGGCGCTTATGTGGACGTAAGGCCGACATCTTCGCGAACAACAAGAAAAGTGCGCGAGGCAAGATCGAGAACGGCTCGACCGCCAACCGCCAGAGCGACTCGTTATTTTAATGCGCGCCACTTATCGTGACGGATTTAATGACGCAGCTTAGACAATATGCGCCAGGATTGCCTCCTCCAACTTATCCTTCATTTTCTTTAAATTGGGAGGTCGGGTTCAAACGCTATCCTCCCGAACGATTTAAGGTCGTAATATAATATCTCATTTCAAACGGGATTTCTTCGCTTTTTCGCTTTCTCCTTCAATACTCATTGGTAATACCGTATTGCCCTTTGTAAATAACCCCTTAATGAAATTTAGAGAGCACTTGCATTCAATTAATATAATCAATTCAATAAACACCCTCCGAGTTTCATAATTTCTCCTTTTCTATTTCATATTTCTCATACAAAGGTGAAAGAGCTTCAAGTGAAGGGCGCCCAAGGTCGTGGGAAGCTCTTTGCCTTGGTCGCCTTTCGAGATAATATGTCAATTTCGCTACGCAAATACAAGTTATCTCAGAGGGTCCCTCCCGCTGGGAGCCAACTTTCCAGATCTCCAGGGATTGACCTTACGCAAAACCCAATCTCCTTCTTGAAATCTCCGAGGCACCACTTTCTTATTAAAGGCTGTAAAATCCCGCTTCCTCCGCCATCTCTCCCGCCTTTCCTCCACCAGATCTAATTGCTTCTGGATAAGTTGGTTCCGACCGCTCAGATGCTTTACCCGAGCGCTTATCCAACAAAACTTCGACCGAATAACGGCCTCCGCCCCATATACCAAACTAAAGGAGTCTCTCCTGTCAGCCTTATTAGGTGTGGTTCGACAGGCCCACAGACGCTGGTAGCTCTTCCACCCGCTTTCTCCGAGCACCCAACTTGGTCTTTAATCCTTGAATGAGGATCCCGTTAGTTACCTCCACTTGTCCATTCGCTGAGGGTGAGCTACAAGTGAAAGCTTGTGAATGTTGAGACTTTGGCACCATTCTTGAATCTTTTCCCTTGAACTGCCGCCCATTATCACCGACTATTTTCCGAGGGATACCATACCGATAAATGATATTTCTCCATAAGAATCAGATACAAGATTCTCGAATTTTGGCTAAGGGCTCGCCTCCACCCATTTGAAAAATAATCCACATGATCAATAATAAAACCTCTTCAGAAGGTGTCGCTGGCATCGGACCCACTATATTCATTCCCATCGATCAAAAGGATGTGAAGAGACTACTTTCATTAACTCACGGTCGCCGTAACGGTTGCTATGTTTCCGATAAGCGATGCAACTTTGCACTATATGAGCCGCATCTCGAAGAGTAGGCCAAAAGTATCCGCCAACAAGGTCTTTCTTGCTAAAGCTCTCCTCCTAAATGATTGCCGCAAAGATCCTTCATGGATCTCCTGAGTACCCATTCCGCATCCTCATTTCCTAGGCATTTTAACAAGGGTCGCCTAAAGAGGTCTTGTATGTGTCTTCATTTAAGAGGATGAACCGCTTTGGCCTCTGTATTAAAGTAGATGCCGTAATTTTTCCCTTCAGAATCTTCCTGGCCGTAAATAAGCTATGATATCGATTCTCCAATCAAGAATTAGGCTTGATTCGGTGCGCCTCTCTATGCTTGCATATTGCTAAGGAAGTGTGAATTCTACCGATCGCCTCTCCGATGATTTTATTCCTCCCACGCTTAGCCATCCGAGCCAATTCATCCGCTTTCTCATTGTGCTCCCGCGGATTTGCTTCAAGAGGACTGATGAAATTGAGCTTTTTCTTTCTCAAAAGCTTTCAAGTACTCATTGTGCCTTTTCCTCCCGAACCGCAAAAGAACTCAAGTCGATATTACCAATCGGGAATCCGAGTGGATCACAATGGAAGAAACCCCTACCGCTTTAGCAGCCTGCAATCCCGCTATGATAGCTTCATATTCTGCTTCATTATTAGATGCCCGATATTCCAGGCGAACGGCTAATCGAGTTTCTTCATCCTCCGGTAATTAATAGAACACCAACACCATGCTGTAGATCCTCAAGAGCCATCTACGAATATATTCCATGCCTTTGATTCTCTCCTTCATAGTTGAACCTTCTTCCAACCACAAGGTACCTCGCCAGAAATCCATGAGTGCTTGGGCCTTGATGACTGGCGAGGTTGGTAGTGTATATCATACTCGCTAGCTCTACCACCCATTTGGCTAACCTTCCCGAGAAATTTGGCTTAGTGACGACCTTGCCCAATTCCTGTGTTAAAACGGTGATAGGATGAGCCAAAAAGTATGGGCCTCATCATGGGCGGTTAGCACTAAGATATATGCCACTTCTCTAACTCCGTAGATATTCTCGCCCCTTCTCACCGGGTATAGTAAATAGGTTGGTGAGAACCTTCTTGTTTCAAGAATACCAACTAACGGCTTCCTTCGAGACGGCAGATACATCCATAGTGGTTCTCCATGTATTGGTTTAGCCAAGAATCGGAGTCCGCCAGATATCTCTTCAACTCTCGGAAAGCTTGTTCACATTGATCCCCATCAAATTTAGTAGCTTACAAGCAAGATCTTGAAGAAAGGTAGCCCTTTGTCCGCCGATCCGCTATGAATCGATAAAGAAACAATCCCGCCACCAACTTCGGGTCTCGCAGTTAGTAGGTGATTTCATGTTGCATAAGGCCTTCACCTTCCTGGGTTGGCTTGCAACCCCTTCTCACCACAATGTACCCCAAGAACTTGCCACTTTTACCCCGAACAAGCATTTGTTAGGTTTAGCTTCATATTAAATCGCCTTAACGAGCTTAATGTTTCATTCAAGTCCTTGACTAAATCCCGAGTGACCTTCGACTTGACCAGATGTCATCCACGTACCTCCACATTCTTCCCTTCGCTTTGCAAAATTTTGTCCATAAGGCGCTGATATGTAGCCCCTGCTCTTCAATCCGAACGGCATGACCACATAGGCATATAATCCTCCTGCAAATACAAAGCTAACCCTCTTTCGATCCTCTTCTACAAAGGTATTTGATGATATCCTGATATGCATCCATTAGGAAACCACTTCATCCTACAAGAGAATCCACCAATCGATCAATACGAGGCAAGCAGCCTTTAGGGCATGCTTTATTCAAATCACTAAATCGATACACATCCTCCATTGCCCGTAAGGCTTGGGGACCAAGACTACATTAGAAACTCATTCGAAACTGGATTTCCTTTACATGGCCCGCTTAGTAGCTTATCCACCTCCTCACCTATGATCTTGTCTTTCTCGGGTCCAAAATGTCGCTTCTTCTGACTCGCCTGCTCCTCTAATGATGTTGAGGTGGTGTTCCGCTACTTGAGGATGGATACCCGTGAGATCATGCACATCTCTTGCAAAGATGTCCTCATTCTCCTTTAAGCAGGTCACCAGCTCTCCTTTGATATCCAACTGTTGTGCTACCCGTGTGGCCTTTCGAGCGATCTCCACAGTTCTCCTCCTCTATCTTATTAGCCTTGGGGGAAATTCCTCCAGACGCGACGCAGAGCGATGACACTTTGCCTTTTAGGTCTTCGGGCCTTCTTGATCGTCCCCGAACCATTTGCACAGTCCCGGGAGGCCTTCTGTTCTCCACGAACTTCTCCCACTTGTCGTCCACCGAAATTTCACCGGTGATACGGGAAGCCACTGAAAAAGGGTGAGGAAATGGCGCCCAAGAATAGCGTTATAAGTGGATGGAGCATCCACGATAAGGAAAGGGATTATACTAGTTTTTTGGCGGGGCTTTTCACCCAGAGTTAAAGGCAATGAAATCTGCCCCGTTGGGTGGACCATGTGCCCTGCGAATCCGAAAAGGGGAGTGGACACATCTTCTAGCTGGGCATTTCCCAGTTGCATCTGCCTGAAGGCCTCCTGGAAGAGGATGTTGACAGAGCTCCCCGAATCAACTAGCACCCGGGCCACTTCGTAATTAGCCAGGGATATACGGATAACCAAGGCGTCTGTATGAGGCAGCAGAACACCCTGCAGATCTTCTGGCCCGAACGAAATGGGCGCAGCTGATGTCGATGGCGATTTATGGCCAAACTCTCCATAAGATGGGCGATGACTTCCGTGCGCTTAGAGTCCCCATCGCAGGTCCTCCTGGCTATCACATGGATAACTCCCGAGGGGAGGTCATCTGAAGTGGAGGAAGGGCCCTCACCTGATGGACCTTCTTGAGAGACCACCTCTCGGGACGGCGTTTGGGGGAAAGTGACCCAAGGTTGTTGATTATACGGCCCCGGACAAGCGACATTGGTTCGGGGGCCTCGCCGTGTCGTTCCTCCGGCTTGATACATCAATTGCGGATATGCAACATGGAGGCGATCTAGTTCTTCTTGTAGCTTGAAACATCGATTGCTACTGTGACCGTACTCTGTATGATATTAGCAAAAGAACGGGTCGGGGATTACGCGATCCTCTATGTCCCAAGGGTCGCTGTAATAGACTCGCTGATCGTAGAACTCCATTTCACGCTTCTTTCCAAGTCCTCACAGAGGAAGCACTTCAGAATCATGATTTGCAATGGCGGGTGGCGAACTCCTCAGAGTAGCATCGGGTCGAGGTCTCTGAGCCTGCCGGTAAAAGGTCTTGTATACTCCCGCCGAGGAGGAGCTTGAGGAATAGCGACGAGCCCTTTCGATTGGGACTATTGGGCGATTCGCTCGGCCTCATCACCTTTAATCCTTCTTCATGGATAAACTGCCTGCACGGCTCAAGAGCTCTTCATAGCTATCCGTAGGTCGCCTCAAAGAAGGAACTAAGGAAGGCCCTCCTTCAGCGGCCGAATGGCACCCTGAAGGATTCAGATCGGGTCGCGGGATTCCCTAGCCGCCGAGGTGAATCGATGGATATACCCCTAAGGGATTCTCAAGGTCCCCGGGTGATATGCATTAACATAGAGGCGTCTTGCTTATACGGTGACAAATTCTCGATCGAACATTCTCCGAAGTCGGTAAACAGTGATAGATCCCGGGCAGTAGTAGTGAACCACTTTGCGCCAACCAATCGTGGTGGTCCGAAGACTCGACACTTGAGAGCCGCCAAGATAAGCTGAAGCGAGGCCGCTCCATCGAATTGTGATATGTGCTCTTCCGATCCGCGAACCATCGCACTTACAGATCCGAGGATTTCGAAGTAGGATGGAGGGAGCTCCAAAGAATGTCCATCAGAAGGGGCTAGGCTCAGAGAATTCGGAGGTCTGGTTGATTGACTTTCACCTGTTCCTCCCGGCTTTGGGTGAAGGGCGAGTATTCTGGGTGTTCTTCCCGAGTCCGCCTTCCAGCAACACATCACCATGGGCGGTCAGACGAGAGGAGGAGGCATTTCTGGGAGGGGATCTCTAGAAGAAGGTTCCCCGGAGTGCGGATGCAGATATCCGGTCCTTCTCCTTTCTCTAGCGAGGGCTTCTGTGATAGCATCATCCATTAAGGCCTTTAGTTGCGATGGTAGAAGGGTGATGGGGCGCTCCTCCGCTGCAGAGATATCAAGTTGTTGCATTTCTTCTTGCATCTCAACGCCACCAAATGTTCCTACAGACGGCGCCAATCGATGCGGTGCGGGAAAATCCGTCGCTCCGCTTTCAAGGCGATGAAGCGATGAGGAGGTCTCAATATTCTTCCCTACGACAAGAAAGAATAAGAAAATGAAGTAGACGAAACGCGAAAACCCGACACCAGCAATCGAGATTCAGACACGAGCTATAACATGGTTCGGAATAAGGATTCCTACTCCACGAAGGTGAGGTTTCTCACCGTGACGCGGTCTGCCTAAGCACTTTCACTATGAAGATCCTCCTTACGTAAAGCAAGTTTCAAGGTGGAGGAGAAAGGACCTCTTACAATGATGTTACAAGATGAGGAAAATACAAGAGACTTAACAAACCGCAGATCTCGCCTCCTTCTCCTGACGAGACTGCTCCTCCTTTTCTCTCGCCTCTCTTCCTCTCACGGATGCGAATGATCATGGATCGATCTCCTCCCTTCCTTTCCTTTCTCTCTCCCTTTATCTTCCTCCTCCTTCAACATAACGTCATGGATTATCTCCCTCAGACACGTGGCCACCACCTCCTCTGGAGAATAATGCATATAAATATGAACGAGGACTCCCGAATATTGCATGGGGCCCCCAAGCCAGATAGCACCTTTCCCTTTACTTTTCAGCAACGAGGTTAAACTCGCTTCTCACCCTCTCGCTTTGGGTGAAGTTAACTTAGGCCCCTATACCATGGTGACCTAGCCTTAGGGTTTCTCCTTAAACCAAACCAATTCTCCTTTTCCCGTACTCAAACTTATTTCGGCCGATTAGGTTGAGTTGACCTTCCTCCATCCCATTGGCTTCGGACTTGCCTAGTTGAACCAGATTCCTAGTCCTCTATTAGCGAAGTGTCTTAGCCTCTTTTCCACCGCGTCTCTTGCTGTATTCGCCTGCGCGCGATGGCTCTCCATTTGTCCGTGCCGATGACCTCGGTACTTGCGCCCGTGTCGATTACTCCGATAACTCGCCCGTGTCAATGGCCCGTCCAACTCTCGCCCGTGCTAATGGCTTCGATAACTCTCGCCTGTCATGGCTTCGATAACTCGCCGCGCTAATGACTTCTCTCGCCCGCACGTAACGCTCTTTAACTCTCGCTCGAATCTGTTCTCTTTTCCCTTCTGAACCAGATGTTTTGGGGACGGGTCACGGGTCACCTGCTAACTCTTCTATTGAAAATTAGATAGAAAAAGTATCAGTAGTATCAAGGGATTATGTAAAGAAGATACCAGTAGTATCAAACATGGAGGATAACATTGAAGGGTCATGGAGTCGGAAGAAAATCCTTGCCCTACATCTTTGAAATCATCGTATAAGGTGGTCTTTATTCGAGGAGTTAGGCGTTCTTATCTTTGTCTTTCAGAATTTAATACAGCGCTTCCGGTGCTCCATACCGTACAGTGCTTCTTCCTTCCTCTTTCGAAAGTATTGAGGACTGTCGTCAAAGAGTATCCTTTGCCTCTCTCGATCGCCATAATTTAACTAGAGAGAAGAAATCTACGGTCCGTCGGCCCGTAAGAAATCCACGCTTTAGCGACTTTGTCATCATCCCGGCACACTAACCAATCGATGCGTCGCCCAATAACAGAAGAATTAGTGATCTCAGACCCGAATCAATCCCTGACCTGAAAACTCTATAGCTATTTTGCAACTTTTAATGGGTAATGGGTAATTGGTAACCAACCTCAAGCTGCAAGGAATAAGTTGAGCTAATGGCTGATCTTGATACCTGATCGTGTGGAGCAGAGAAGACAAAGAGGGGAGTGCATCGCATCTCAAGGGAGTTTCACGGTTGCAGACTTTTGGGGAACGCAAATGGAGAAACCGAAGAGATGGCTCCTTCGGCGACAGAAGAGATGTAACTGCGCAAGTCCGGCCGATGAGCGTCAATGGCCGCACAGGTCCGCAGCGACGGCGACACATAGAAACGATTAGACGGTCGACGGAAACGACAGCGCCTCATTAATACAAGCCATTGGATTATTTTATCATACATTTATATTATCATCCAAATAAAAAATATTTAATATTTTAAGGAAATTAAATTGATTTTTTTACCATAGAAGGTCTAGTCAATCCATAAGGTTTACTAAACTTCATAGAAATTGTTAATTACTTTCTTACGTAATATTTTACTTTTTCCCTCCAAATTTTCACATATATATATATATATATATATATATAATTTATTAATATATTTTAAATTTTTAATGTTGAAAAAGAGATTTTGGAATTATAAGTTGAATTGAGCAACGAAGACTTAGTTGTGCAATGAATCGTCAAATGAATAACGGCGTCTTAGTGAACACAAAGTTGGTGTGTGGGAGAAAAGGAAACATTTTTAGCAAGTAGTTAACCATGGTTAGTTTGTGAGGTTAAAATTCCGTAGGATATAAATACCCTCCTAATTCTCGAAGCGAGCCCCCAAAGCCAAAAATTGACACAGGCAGTCAGGCAGGCGTTCTTCCCCAAGGACGTGTGCTGCGACCCAATCCGTCCCGTCACCATCGCCGATCGATCTTCTGATCGGTGTTAACCTCGCTAGATACGTCCTGGTAATCTCCGATCCTTCTCTCGCCGTTCCATGCAGTGGATTGCTTTGTCGCCAGCCTCGTCTTATACGGCGTTTCGACCGATCGATTCAAACCTCTTTTTGATCGAACGATTCCCGATTCTATGCGAAATTTTTGATCGGACGAGCACTACGTGCGGATTTAACAAGACCGATGTGTTTGCTCGGGAGAAGCTGCGTTTTTTTTTCGGAAAACGGTTCTGATTTGGTGCTCGCTCAATAAGTTGGCTGCGCAAAAATCGTTCTTTTGCTCCCCTGTTGACTTGTTTATTGGTTTTTCTGGTAGAACTGATTGTTGACGAAGGAAATTGTTGAGGTAAGTGCGTCAATTTCCACTTTGCATCTTATTTTGTTCCCTAATTTTTTGGGGTAGTCTGAGTTGCTTCACATTGTAATGAATAGAGAAACCATGAATGCTGCCTTATTGTTTGGATTGGTATGACTTTAAAATGACGATCCGTCTGTCATAGCATGCTTACATTTTTCCTAAAGATACCTCTTTGTTTAATTCAAGATATCAAGGGGGGTTATTCAACTGTGTAATCTTGATATATAGGTACGGATCTGTTCCACTTCTTGCAACTAGACAGACAAGAATGGTTGCTGAAAATGATAGTCTACTGTCACCCATTATATCCTATCCAGACAAGTGTTGCAGGAATAAGAGAAAATTTCTAGCAGATACCCCGATCCTAGACACACCTGGTCCCTCTTTGAAGGAAAGTCCACTTAGGACTATGACCCATTTCCATCCGAGCCATTTGAAGATTTTGAAACACATGTAAGCACATGTAATGCATGTAGAGTTATTACTCTTAGTCTCAAAAAAGCATTGGAGGTGGAAGATGGTAGAGAAGCCGACTGGAGTGGCATGACAGAAACACAACTTGAGGAGCTTCTTCTGAGTAATTTGGACACATCATACAAGAATGCAATAAAAAAGGTCACTTCTTATGGATATAAAGAGAGCATTGTAATTAATGCTATATTAGATGTCGGTCACTACTCTAGTTGCAATAACCCTGTTGTGGGGATCACAGAACAGGCTTTGGAGTACCTGGCAAGTGGGAAAGCAGTGGATGTCTCTGAGAGAGAGAATGCATCTGAGCAGATTAAGGAACTGGAGAAGAGCTTGTTGGAGGATATGATTGGCCTGCTAAGAGAAATGCAGCCTTTCTTTAGTAGAGGAGATGCAATGTGGTGCTTGTTGATGTGTGATATGAATCTTTCCCATCCATGCCAAAATGAGATTGATGCTTTCTGTAGTTCAGGATGTAAAGATGTTTCAGGTTATTCTGCTTCTAAATCAATCACTGGTTGTAATTCCTATAATTCTATGTCGGAGTCCAATGTTGCTTCTAATAAGTTAAACCCTTCATTATTCTATCCCCAAACTCCCTTTAAAGCTGAAACCATGAGTTTGGGTAGCATCTCCAGTTTGCCTTCTCAATTCTATGCATCAGACAGTGTGCATGGTCCATTACCTTTCAAGGAAAATCTTGTATCTTCATTTACATCTTTAGAGGAGAATCTCTTCTCTTATAGTTCGTCTAGTCCTTCTCTTCAAAGTGTAAAGCCTGCTGGAAGTAAAAAATCATTTACCAATAGTTCTAGGAGTCAGTACAGGTCAAACCACTCAGAAAGGAATAGTCGAGTTCATGGATATAGGTCAGGTTCAAGACTAACTAAAAATAGAAACTTCATGAACCTATTATTAAACAAAAAATGTCAGTCAGTTACTGGTTCCATAAGCATTGATCCCAATCCCTTTCCATCAAAATTAGATAAAATAGCTGAACTAACCACTTCAGACTCGATTGCAAACCAGTACTTCTCTTTTACTGCTGGTTCGTCTAACACTACATCATCTGGCCTGAACAAAGCTAGTAATAACCATTCTGTACCTTCTACAAGCTCTGATGCTCCCTTATCACTTACTACTGATACATGTCAAGATGTTACTACTGGAACAAATGGCAGTTCTGCTGCAACAAAGAGCAATAGTGTTGCTAGTTTTGTTTACAATCAGGATAGTCCGATTTGGAAATCTTTGATTGTCAAAGATGAAATACTGCTTAAATTAGTTCCTCAAGTTGAAGAGTTGAAGGCTCAACTGCATGATTGGACAGAGTGGGCACAAGAAAAGGTGATGCAGGCTGCTCGTAGGCTCAACAAGGACAAGGTGGAGCTTCAAACTCTGAGACGAGAAAAAGATGAAGCAGCTCGTCTCCTTAAAGAAAGAGAGACGCTAGAAGTTAGCATGATGAAGAAGGTTGCAGAGACAGAGTATGCATGGTCAAAAGCCTGCGCTCAATATGAAATGTCAAATGCTACTTTGGAGAGGCTTAAAGATGAGAACAACAAATTGATGCAAGAATTGGATGTTTCTAAAGCACATGTTGCTAAATTGGCAACTAATTGCCAAGGTGCAACAATGAGGGAAATTATGACACTTAAGAAGATACAGTTTTGGGAGAGAGAAAAGCAAACACTTGCTGAGGAGCTTGCTGCTGAAAAGCACAAGTTCTTGCATCTCAACCAGGAGTTGGAAGAAGCTAAAGAGCGCCATGACCAAAGTGAGGTAATGTCAATTAAGATTACAAAATTGTGTCATTATTTTTCTTGTTTTCTGTCTTGCATGTTTTTTGAATCTGTTTTAGACGAACACTACTCAATATTCTTTCCCCTTTTTGTTTGATATGCCCTTCCTTTTTTGAATATTGATTAAGGAACAGCCTAACAATTACTGGATAATCTTTGTCAAATGTAAGTTAGTATGATATATGAGTAATATGCTGTTGTAAATGTAAACTAGAATTACCCAGCATAACACCAGTGATAACTAATAGTATTTGTGTATGGTAAGTTGACTTGATCCTACACAATGTGTGCTTCTGTGTACTTTTCATCCATGTGGACTATTCTGAGATTCAAATGATAAAGACTTAGCTTATTTATGCTGTGGCATCAATGATCCCATCAAGTTTTTATTTAGTGTCTTTACTTGAAGGAAATAGATAAGAGAATGGAATTTAATTCCATCCATTTCCTCCCAAATCGGGCAGAAATATTCAGAAACGAAATTTACACATCAAATAAGTGAGGGTATTTCTCTCTTCAAACTCAATTCCATCAAAGTTAGCAAGATAAATATAATACTGTAATAGAGTAAAACAAACATACAATTTTCTATAAATTTCTTTTCTATTAAACCATTTCATTTCTTTTATTTTCTCCCTTTAAGTAAATAGAAAATTAAAGAAAAAATGGAATATAGGGAATTAACATGTATTTATCTTAGAATATTGGTTAGATTGTTTGGCGATTTTTATTCTTTATTAAACTCGACTTAAATTTCTAGTCCTATTGGTCTCTCCTGTTCTCAAAAGTCACAACTCAGTTGAGCATGCCTATGTGTGGGCGAGCAAAAAACCCCAATCAAATAGATTTGACCTGACCCCAACTTAATCCGATTCAAAATTTTGGATTATTTTGGTTTTATGTGAGTTCACAGTTAGAAATGTGATATGCTTTGGGCTTCAGATGTGGAAAACTTACATTGGGTCACATTATGATCAAGAACTGATCAGACCCGACCTATGTTCACACTTAATGCTACATGCGGTGCAGTCCCATACTGTAAACGTCTATGCAACTGCTTTCTAAAGCCACACATTTGGTTGTCATTATTGAATGGTATGTTACATCAACAGAAGTATGCTTTACTTGTGAACAAATCGTAGCAGAATAATTGCAGAATCCTAGATTCAATATAACTACTAAAAACTTGCCTTTTAAAACAACAGCAATTATAAGAATTCACATCTCTTATCAGGCAAAATCTTCTTAATTGGCATGTTTTTAAATTCCATGTTTGCTCACATACAGATAAATATTATTCTGGATATATTTATAACTTGCATTGAAATCATTTATCAAGGAAAACTACTTTATGTTATCGAAGTGGTCAATGAGAAGAACCAGAAAATGGGAAGTTAATTTGACATAGATATAACTCAATCAAAATTTAATTACATACATAGTCAAAATGTCCATTAGTCATCCCTATCACTAATTTATGGTAGTAATTTAATCTATGAAATTTGTACGTACCAAGAGATTGTAATGACATTAATAGTAACGAAAGATTACCATAAGAAAATTAAGAATTCTCTGGTTTTGGATGGAGACTCTACTTAATTTCTACATTGTACAACTATTATGTTTATATGTTATCTGTAGATATATAATAATTTTCATTTAAAATATTAGAATTTAATTTTGTTGTATGAAATAAGTTTTTTGTAATAATTTTCATTTAAAATATTATAATTTAATTTTGTTGTATGAAATAAGTTTTTTGTATTAGCATCAGTAAGTCCTTGATATGATCTAAAATCTGATAATCAAGCCAACTTGACCTGACCCAACTTGGTTTTGGAGATATTTTTGGGTCAATTTGCCTTGATCCAAGAACCTTGGTTCAGGTCATATTTTGGTTGAGAACTTTCCCAACCCTACCCACTTTGACCCCCTAAGGCTACATGCAATGTAGTCCCCGACTATAAATGTCTAAGCGTCTGCTTTCTGAAACCACACATTTCACTATGTCAATGGTGCATTTTATTTACAGAAGTAGGCTTTTATTTTTCAACAAATTATTACAGAATATTGTAAATGTGGAATCCTAGGACTAGAGAACTATTAAAACTTTGCATCAAAAGGAATAGTAATTATGAAAAGAATTCACATCACTTGGTGAAGTTCTTTTAAATTAGCACGTTTTAAATTTTGTATGTGTGTTTATGTACATATATGTATTTTCTGGATATATTTTTAACAGACATTGAAATCATCTATCGAGGGAATTTATTCTTTAGGCATCAAAAAAGAACCAGAACAAGGAAACTTTTAGATGCTAGGTACCTCTGGCAGTTCAACTCTTTTTCTTTACATTTGTCATATCTGGGTTCCATAATTTTTCTATAGCACAATTTCTACACCATATTTTGCTTTGTAAAATGATGTCATATTGATTCTTTTTTTAATACAAATGATTCACTCGGAAGACAAACTTAACAGGATAGGTGGAAAATTGAAGAGAAGGCAAAACAAGATGCACTCATGTTGGTTGCTGCTGAAAGGAAGGAACGTGAACAAATAGAGGCTTCATCCAAATTGGAGGAAGCTGCCTTGGCATTAAAGGCAGAAAGTGATTTACAAATATACAATGATGAGATCAGGAGACTTCAAGAACAGATTTCAAAAATGAGGATGGATAGCCATACAAAAGTTCCAGCACTCAGTTGGGACATGAATGCCCATTCTAATATCGAAATATTTGATTCCCAGGGATCAGAAAACGTAGTGCAGCGTGAAAGAGAGTGCGTAATGTGCTTGACTGAGGAAATGTCCGTTGTTTTCCTTCCCTGCTCCCATCAAGTTGTTTGTGAAAAGTGCAATGAATTGCATGAGAGGCAGGGATTGAAGGACTGCCCTTCTTGCAGGGCCCCCATTCATCGAAGGATACATGTTCGCTCTATCTAATGCTACTTCTGCAGATACCTTCTTTTTTCTAAAACGACGGTTTGAACTGCTTGATGTGAGGATTGATACTGAACATGGAGGGCATTCCTTTTTTTTTTTTTCTTTCCTTTGATACCTAGAACAATCAGACACACCATTGAAGTGTGAATTCAGACCTACTCTTCCTTTTTATCCTATTACATCTTTCATTTTGTTTCATAAATACATAAATTCATATCAGATTACTATTGCCATAGAAATTGTGGAACAAAAAGGAACATGACCATAAAATGGACTTGGAACTTGAATACATGCTTCATGACACATTTTAGTCATGAAATTGTTTGGCATAGCTTTGTTACTGCCTTTTGTCAAGTTTTAGTTTGTCATTGTTATATACATTCACTTCTTTGTCAAGTTGATTGTATGATTTACTTTTACTTCACCTCCCATCACCCTTCTACAGGGCACTGTGTAAAATTTACGATCTTTGATGGTAGTGCAATGAATTGCTTTTGCATTTGAGTGACTGCCTTTGGTTGTATTTAAGGTCAGTTAGATGTTACAATTCAGGATAAACTGCAATCTTGAATTTTAATTTTGCTTTGTTTATGTTAAAGTTAATAGTTTTATGAGTGGTAGATTATATTCATTTTGTTTTTATTGCAGTTAATATAAGTGACTCCATCGAGTCTTTAGATGACATTTGTTTTAAGGGTTTGACAATAAGGGAATGGAATGCTTTTTAATTATAGTGTTTAGTTAATGGTTTGGAAAATGAGGAAATAGAATGATTCCTAATTATTTAAGAATAGATAAAATTCAAGGGATGGTTTAGGATTCATTCTCATCCGTCACCGTCGTCTTTACTGTAGTCACCGCCACCGTCGCTCGTTGCTCGTCGCCCGTTGCCTGTCAGCACCACCCTCGCCGTTGCTCGTCGATTGTCGCCGCGTTCCGTCGCCGACCGCCGTGCTCACTCATCATCGTTGGTGGTCGGTGTCGCCTACCGCAGCCTCTCATCGGCCGCCGCCGTCACCCGTCGGCCGCCGGCCGCCATCGACCACCGACCATCGCCGCCTCCCGCCTATCATCGACCATTGCCCGCCGCTTTGCCTGCCGATCGTTAGGCGTCGGCGTCGTCGCCGCCGCCCATCGAAAGGCCAACTATCGTCCGCCACCGTCGACCGTCGTCACCACCGACAATCATATCTAATATCAGTTTATAAATCAAACAACAATATTTGAATGACTAAATTCATTCTCATTTCAATCTATTATTAAACTCAATACCATTACTCAAACTAAACGTCGCTTTAGTTTTTAAAAAATTTACCTCTTAAGATTTATTCGGCGATTTATCAAACAGCGCACGTAAAATTTAGAATTGTCCAAACAGCACCCCATACTTTCATATTTATCAAATAGCACACTTAATTCCTTTTTTATCCCTCCCGCCAAACAGATCAGCACCATAGTGGTGGTGCACTGTGGTGCTGGGATTGTAAATTCCAACACCACAGTGGTGTACTGATGCATCACCACTGACATCGAATTTGAATTCTCGGCTACTATCATTGTGTTGGGATTGCAACGTCACTGTGGTGCTGAGATTTGAATTCTCAGCATCACGTTCGGGATTTTCACTGTGGTGTAGGTCTGTTTGATGAGAGGGATAAAAAGGGAATTAAGTGCGTTATTTGATAAATATAAAAGTATGGGACACTGTTTAGACAATTCTAAACTTAAAGTGCGTTGTTTGATAAATACTTTGCTCCATGGCATGGCAACAGGGACCCTCCCTCTCCATTAGTGTTCGACATCACGAAATGCCTCTTGTTGAAGTCTGTCGTTCATGTTTTGTTCGATGTTGTTGTTACAATGCTAGCTTTCAACAAAATCTGTGATCCCCCTCTTCTATTGCTTTGGCACATTGACTATACCTCTAGCAACTCGGTGTTGAAATAGCAAGGCTTTGGGCTGTCATTGGCAATGGGTACTCCCTTTGAACTTGCATGCACCCCTTTGGAGTTATAGGATTTGGGGAGATTTAATTTTAATTGTTCATAACAAACCAATAGATCCTATGCTAGCAAACAGGGTCTTCCCATGTGTTTGTATGAAGGTCATCCTCTCAAAAATTTAGACCTTGACGATGTGCCTTACCTATAGATACCTCTATCTTTTAACTTTCGACCCTCGGTTATTTGAGGCACTTTGAGAACTTTCAATTTTTACGTGTTTCCTTAACTCACCTAGCTTAAATCATATGCCAAAAAAATTACTAAATTGATGTCGACTAAAATTTGAACTTTTTTGTACCCCATCAATGTTATCAAAATCATCTCTCCCAACTGTTCCATCAAATCTTAAACTTGATATTAAGATAAATTTCTTCATGAGTTGGAGTTTGAAACGCAAGGCAATAATTTCTACATTGATATTGAAAGTTACTTGTATTAATGCACTAGTGACTTGGTCCAAAGAGGGATTATTCAAAAGGAACTCGTTGATCAAATCTTCTCCATTGTAGTCCAATCTAACAATCAAAAAAAGAAGAAGAAAAAAATCCAAAAATAGCATATTGTATGCGGTATTACTTTGTAAAAGGTTAGTTTTAGGACTCAAATTTGTAATCTTTAGGTCACAAAATAACAGCTCTATCGTTACCTCAAGATTCTCTTTCAATCTAACAACCAAATCAAATTATAATCTTCCATATTATTTAATCCAATCAAATGGTTAAATAACGGGATTAGTTTGCATGCATATTTGAAGATATATGAAACTTCCACAATCAAATCCAATTAAATAGCATGATGCATGGAAAGGGTCAACCAATTTCATGGCCACATCACAACTACTCTTGAATGGATCTATAAGGCTAATCAGAATAAAAGGCAACTCTTAAGTGGACAGTGATCAATTTTCAGGGAGATCATAACTCTGGGCCATCGACGGACCCTCTCTTTTTCACTTGCCACCTGCGTCCTGATTTACCTCTTCCACTGGTAGGGACAACCGGAGAAGGCCGCTAATATGGCGGTTCCACATTTTTTTTTTTGAATGGATCTATTTCAAGCATTTGTAGAAGAATCAAAGTTTGAAACTTTCACAATTAAACAACGTCTCCAAAAAGTTGGGAATCTGCCCAACTAGTAGCCCCTGCCACTCGTCTCAGGGCTGCGACAAGAGGGAGGGTAAATCACAGGGGACTATGTCCCTTGACACGGTGGCGAGGCAGAGGGGGGGTCATCTGAGCCCAGGGGAGATTTTAGACCCCTCATCCGAAATCAACCCCAGCCTGTTTCCAAAGCGACTACTCTGCCTTACCATCGCGTCATCCCCGTTGGAACACAATTAAACAACGTGATGATACGGAGAGTTGACCAATTGCATGGCTAGATAAGTAGATTATGGCTACCCAAATGGCCAATCATTCTTTTTGGTTGCTACGTAATATAATGTAATTAATCCTGCATCCTAATAATAGATGTTCTTGATTATATATTCATTAAGACTATAACCACATCAAATATACCACTTAACACTCGCGGATGCACCGTTTTAATATTTATGAGACTGTCATAAAATATTAGTGTTGTATATATGTCTTATGATACTGCTGTTATTTTTTCCCATACATGAAATGAAAGAATCTATGTGTAAGATATTGTCCGAATCAAAGAAGTGATTCGGTAGAGAGGGTCTGAGAAAATCGGTTCGGTCACATAGGTCTGGATAAAAATGGCTCGGAGAGGCAGTTCAAGAGAATTGGCTCAGCCAAGCGAGTTTGGAGATTGGCTCGGTACGGAAAGTATAGAAATCGGCTCGGTAGAACGGGCCCGGAGATTGATTTTATACGGGAAGAATAGGAATTGGTTCGGGTTATTATAAGAAGTCTAAGAGTTATGCTACACTTAAGCAGTAGGTTTAGGCTAGCTTTACGAAGGGCAAGCGAGTGAAAGGGATGAGCTAGAATATTTCTCAAAATGTTGGTGAGAAGTTTGTTATACAGCAGATTAGGATCCCACATACTATTCGGAGGAGTCTCCACTCCCCATTTCTGTAACAGAATGATTCTCCAGGTAAGGAAGGTGGCCACGTGTACGGTGATAAAGGAGGTTCGTTATGCAATAGCTGGCCAGGGGAAAAGGAAGAAGATAAAAGGCAGAGGAAAGGCGAAGAGAAGGGGGATCCACAACTTCCAACAATAGGAGACTAAGGCACACTTGAAGGGGAGAGCGACCACATCATCAGAGAAGGAAGGAAGAAGGAGACAAGGAGAGTAGCGAACTTCATTCTTTCAATATCTGTATATTGAGCTAACTGTAAGAGGTTTTATCCCTCCGCCTCCGGAAGCTTTTTCCGCGAAGAAAGAAATTCATAGTGAAAGTGCTTTAGCACAGTAGCTCGTGGGAGAGCTCACCCCCTTGGAGTAGGAATCCTTATTCCGAACCACGTTAAATCCTGTATCTCTGCTCTTCGCTTTGGTGGTTTGCATTTTTCTTTTCGTATTTCATTACTGTTGCGGCCGGAGAGAACCCCAAGCTTCCCGCACGCATCTTGGCGTTGAGAGGAGGCTAGAAAATCCATCTACGACTACATCAGTTGGCGCCGTCTGTGGGAACTTACTAAGCAAGACGTTGAGATGCAGCCAGAGGAAATACATTATCCAACAACCTCCTCTGCGGAGGAGAATCCTATTACATTGCTACCATTGCAGCTGAGGGCCATGGTGGATACAGCCGTGACTGAAGCCCTGGCCAAAGAGAGGAGAAGGACTGGATACCTCCATCCTCATTCCAATGAACCTTCTTCTCAAGGACAACCACAGGAAATGCCCCCTCCACTTCGTACAACTACAAATGTCGAGGTGTTGCCTAGGGATGGATTGGGGGAAGAATGCATCAGGCCACTATATCGGTGACCCAGATCCGGCGAGAAGAGCAGGGCGAGAGCCAGTCAACCAGGGCTCCGGAGACTTACGAGCCCAGTTCTTTCACCGTTGACATTCTTTCTGAATTGTCACCCTCATACTTCAGGAATCCCCAAGTGGACAAATATGATGGCATGACCGATCCTGAAGAACATCTCTCGTAGTTCGCAGGAGCTGCCTCGCTTCACTGCTACACTGACGCTCTCAAATGCCGAGTCTTCCGTACTACCTTAATCGGCTCAGCGCAGAAATGGTTTAACACCCTTCCCCAGGGTCTATCACTTGTTTCGCTGATTTTCAAGGGGTGTTCTGCCAGGAGTTTTCCAGTTGCAAGACATACAAGCATGACGCTTCAATCCTGCTACACATTAGGCAGGAGCCCTCAGAATCACTCAGAGAGTATCTTCATCGATTTACTTCTACTGCTAGGAATATCCCCTCGACAAAGTCAGATGCGCTGAGGGTGGCCATCCCACATGGGCTAAGAGAGGGATCTTTCCTTAGCTCACTATTAAGAAAGCCCGCAGCTAACTACAAGGAATTGCTAAGCCGCGCGGAGAAATACATTAACGAGGAGGAAGGGCTAAAGGTTCGAAGGGCTGAATAGTCCTCTGCAATGGCCCCTACGGAAAGAAGTCACCCTGCAGCCCCCCGAGCTCCTCCTCGGAGAGAATATGTGAGGTCTTTCATACCAGAGGCTCCCAGGCCCCGATTATTGAAGCAGGGAGCTCGTTCCACCCCTCCTTTGCAGATCATGGCTGCCGACGCAGTCCCTCCCCCAAGAACCTGGAAAGAGCAGGAGATGGAGTTTTATGACCAGTAAGGTCTTCTGCAATGGCCAATGGGGTATAGGGGGGTGCCTCGTAACCCTCCAACTCCTTTCTTCTATCAATATCATATGGAGTATGGTCATGTCAGTGGCCGGTGTTTCAAATTGCAAGAAGAGCTGGAGCACATCCGAGCTACCTACCCACATCTGCGGCCTCAGACGGGAGGGCCAGCAAGGCGAGGCCAGTGGGCTAACGTGGCTCGCCCGGGGCCCTACAACCAAAGACCTCCCGAATTTTGGGCAACAGGGGGAGGCAGCGGGGAGGTGATTAGGAGATGCAAAGGCGAAGATGGATGAATCTCAGCCGTCGTGGGTTCTAATGTTAATGAAGGCTTCGGAGAAGGAGAAAGAGTGGAAGCAGGGATGTCCTCTACCTGCAGACACAGGCATGCAGCGCCCCTCAATTCAACCTGACGTTGTAAGAAAGGAGGGGGTGATTTACGGATTCCCATGACAGAAGGTGAAGAGACGGACGAGCTAGGGTTTTCGAGTGACATCGGAGGTGATGATGGACAGGTAATACTAAGCGCATTTGGCGCTATTGAGAAGGAGGTTTCGAAGGAATAAGGAGGAGAAGGGGGCGCTGGAATAGGAGCGGTTGGAATGGGTGAAGGCAAAATAGGGGATGAAGGTGGAGGTGTTGTAAGTTGTTGACCCTCGCTTCGCCCAGACCCTTGGCGACGCTTCGCTAGCACTTGTTGAAAAAGAGAATACATCCTGCCTCTTGAGGAAGAAAAGAAATACAGAAGCTAGTCAATGGAACACCGAGGAGTAGTTGCTGGCAGAGAGGAAGAAGAAGATTGAAAGTCAGAAAAAGAAGATGGAAATGGAAAAGAGAGAAGATGAAAAGTCTTATATGAGGCACTAAATGGGCTTACGGTGTCAATTGGGCTTCAAAGCAGAGAGGTGAGCCCTTAGGAGGTGTGGAATAGTAATTTATTCTTCTTACAACCCATTATCTGGCAGGACCGTTGTCTCTACACGATAGAAGAACAAAAGCATCTAACTTCAGAGCAAAGATATGACCCTTAAAGGTATACTTCTCATTTTTTTTCTTTTAAAGTTTGGCCTCAGCCAAAACCATTGTCCCCGTTTAACGGATGAGCGAAGAAATAATGGCAGTGTGAAAAAATTCTTCTGACCTGAGGGGGCGGGGCCCTATGTCAGATTATCATACCTTCGTGTGGCTCGAAGTTATCCGAAGTCGTTATCCCCGTGCGGTGGTGGAACGGAGGAGTAGGGTTTAAGGTAAAAACACCTTTGAAGATTGGCAGAGTGAAAAAGTTTCTTTTGACCTGAGGGGGCAAAGCCCTGGATCGGGTCATCACACTGTTTTATGGCTCGGAGCTAGCCAAAGTCGTTATCTCCGTGCGGTGGTGGAACGGAGGAGTAGGATTTAAGGTAAAAACACCTGTGAAGAATGGCAGAGTGAAAAAGTTTCTTTTGACCTAAAGGGGGAAAAATCCTAGGTCGAGTCGTCACTATTCTTATTGTTTGCCTACAAGACAAGCAGATATCCCCGTATGGTGGTGGATCGGAGGAGTTGGGTTTAAGGTAGAAGCACTCTTGAAGAAATACAACGGCGGAGTAAAAAAAAATTTCCGACCTGACCAGGCGAAGTCCTAGGTCGAGTCGTCACTATTCTTATTGTTTGCCCGCAAGACAAGCAGATATCCCCGTGCGGTGGTGGAACGGAGGAGTTGGGTTCAAGGTAGAGACAATGATGAAGATATAGCAGCAGATGGGAAGAGCTAAATCTGTGCGCAACTATATACATTATTTTATCCCCGTGCAGTGGTGGATCGGAAGAGTTGAGCTTTACCTCAGCTATATACATTATTTTATCCCCGTGCAGTGGTGGATCGGAAGAGCTGAGTTTTACCTCAGCTATATACATTATTTTATCCCCGTGCGATGGTGGATCGGAAGAGCAGAGCTTTACCTCGGCTATATACATTATTTTATCCCCGTGCGATGGTAGATCGGAAGATCTGAGCTTTACCTCGGCTATATACGTTATTTTATTCTTGTGCGGTGGTAGATCGGAAGAGTCGAGCTTTAACTCGGCTATATACATTATTTTATCCTCGCATGGTGGATTTAAGAGCCGAGCTTTACCTCGGCTATATACATTATTTTATCCCCGTGCGGTGGTGGATCGGAAGAGCCGAGCTTTAGCTCGGCTATATACATTATTTTATCCCCGTGCGGTGGTGGATCGGAAGAGTCGAGCTTTACCTCAGCTATATACATTATTTTATCCCCGTGCAGTGGTAGATCGGAAGAGCTGAGCTTTACCTCAGCTATATACATTATTTTATCCCCGTACGGTGGTGGATCGGAAGAGCTGAGTTTTACCTCAGTTATATACATTATTTTATCCCTATGCGGTGGTGGATCGGAAGAGTTGAGTTTTACCTCAGCTATATAAATTATTTTATCCTGCGATGGTGGATCTAAGAGCCGAGTTTTACCTCGCTTATATACATTATTTTATCCTCGTGTGGTGGTGGATCCAAGAGCCGAGTTTGACATCGCCTAAATACATTATTTTATCCCCGTGCGATGGTAGATCGGAAGAGTTGAGTTTGACCTAAGCTATATATATTATTATTGTATCCCCATGCGGTGATGGATCGGAAGAGCTGAGTTTTACCTCAGCTATATACATTATTTTATCCTCGTGCGATGGTGGATCGGAAGAGCTGAGTTTTACCTCAGTTATATATATTATTTTATCCCCGTACGGTGGTGGATCGGAAGAGATGAGTTTTGCCTCAGCTATATATATTATTTTATCCCTGTGCGGTGGTGGATCAGAAGAGCTGAGTTTTACCTCAGCTATATACATTATTTTATTCTCATGCGGTGGTGGATCGGAAGAGTTGAGTTTTACCTCAGCTATATATATTATTTTATCCCCGTGCGATGGTGGATCGGAAGAGCTGAGTATTGCCTCAACTATATATATTATTTTATCCTCATGTGACAGGAGACCAAAAAAACCAAGTTTTACCTCAACTATACATCTCTTCTTTATCCTTGTATAGGGTGAAGTGAAAGAGCTGGGTCCTCACCCAGTTGTATATATTGCTCCTGTGTAATAAAGAAGTGGAGGAGTTGTATTTTTATTTGACTCTTGTGTAGTAAAGAGGAGTTGAGGTCTCACGCAGAAGGAAGAAGGCTAGAAGGACGGATGAGTTGAGAAGGATACTGGCGGAAACTCGGTGAGTTTTATTTGCTAATGGAGTTGTTGCATTTTAGTTTATTATTTCTATAAGATGCATGTGGTACGAAAGGGGCACATACAACTTGTAGCAATGAAAAAGTTTATTAATAAAGAAGAGCTACATAACACTGCCTTCATAAGGAAGAAAATAACATATGAGGCCCCTATTCAAGAGGGATTAAAGCTCTCTCTGAGGAGGCAAAGCTTGATTGCGAAGGTAAGGTAAGTTGTATGAATATGTGCTTGGACAAATTTCTCTGGGATACCGTTAGTTTCTGACGCAGAGAGTAGTTGCTAGAAGCAATCTGCCGCAAAATCTAGAACTTTCTTCCACTCGCAATGCGACGCCGCTTCACCTCCAGAGGAGGAGAGCTGCTATCTTGTTCAGATAAAGGTTCCATGGCGCAAGGGGAAAGAGGAAGAAATGGATGTCAATCAAATGGTGATTTAGAGTTTTTATAGATATGGAAGAAGGATCTTAATTGACCCTCGTGGGAAGTAGAGGCAATAAATGCAAATAAAGGAGGGAAAGCGTAAAGACAGTAGTTGAAGGTTGTTGAATGCAGTAATGTAGAGGAAATGTTGACCGCTAGAGGGGGTGAATAGCGTCGTGTTAGTATGATGATGGAATTCGTTGCGTTCGTCTCTACAAATTTCGTTAGCGCAGCGGAAATAAAAATAATAGCAATAACGAAACAAGATAAACACAAATATACCAATACACAAGTATTTAACGTGGTTGAAACCGAATGGTTCCTACTCCACGGATCGAGCTCTAAAGAGCTCTAGTAATGCATACGCAACCACTAATCACAAATAACTCTTTCTCGGAACAATCCGGAGGTGGAGAAACCCCTTACAAGTGATTACAAAAGTAATACAATAAGAATACAAGCAACTACACTAAAATGCAAGTAAAAAAAACTTTACATCGAGCTTTTGAATGCTTGCTTGCAAGGTTGATCGAGTAGCACTTGGAGACCCTGAATTGCAGCAGCAACTCGCCCCAAAACACCTCAAAGAACCTTGTTGATTTACTTCTCCACGAGCTCCATTTAAAGTTTCTGCCTGGGCTGGAAATCGTTGATCAGTCGACTAGTCGAGACCATCAGTCGACTGATGACACTGTTGCTGTGAGACAACGGTGTAATCCACGCTGAAAAAATCCAACAGATAGAACATCGGTCGACTGATCATGACCATAAGTCGACTGATGGAGCCTTCACTCGACTGCTTCCCCCACAGTCGAGTCTCGACTCCATTATGTGCCGAAATTCTCGAGCACCCGATCGATCACACAATCCCGATCGCTCGAGCCGAGCCCATCGCCACCTCCGCGCTTGATCATTGACACTTTCCGCAATAAACCCTAGTTGACTCACACCGCCGATCAGTGGCATTGGCCGACTGGCACACCTCAAACATGAGGTTTTAACCCAAGTATGGTGTCCCCATACTTGTTAGACTAACCGTAGTCTAAACCTAAGCCTTCTAGCCACCTCCGTCAGCCTTGCACCTATCGGATCCCTCCAAGTCATTCATGACTTGTTCATCCATACGTTAGCCTTCAGGTGCTTCCATCGGCTATGTCATGTTAACGGTATCTACACTGCCAAGGCACATTGGACTTACGCTGCCAAGACTCCGCTTGGACTTTACGCCGCCAACCATTGGACTTATGCTGCCAAGACTCCCGCTTGGACTTTACGCCGCCAATATCAAACCCCTTGGACTTCTCAAATGTCAAGACCCAAGCTTGGACTTTCCCTTGCCAACCCATGTTGAACTTCTCAAATGCCAAGACTCAAACTTGGACTTTCCCTTGCCAACCCATGTTGGACTTTCCATGCCAAGACCCATGCTTGGACTTTTCCTTGCCAAGACCCATGATGTGTTGCTAGATACCGCTCTTTGCTTATGTTCCTAAATCGGTTTAGGAGCATTGTCAACGTTACAATAACCTATAGGGTCACACACAAAGGGCAATTAGATGGAGATTAGGTCCATATGATGAACCATGAGGATTAGGTTCATGGGATGAACCAAATTGGATTAAGAGTAATCCAAATTAGACTAATTGAGTTAGACTCAATTTGATTCAAGTGTTGAATGAGTCTAATTTAGATTTGATTCATTGAGTCAATTTAAATTAATGAATAGAGATTCATTAAATTAAATTGACTTGAATCAAGTGGTTAGATTTGATCAACCATGGGAGATAAGAGGTCAAGTTTGACTTGACTTGAGAGGGAAGATGAATGTCCAATTTTGACTTGACCAATTGTCATGTCATGGTGACTTGGCATGGGGTAGGCCAATGATGATGCTCCACATCATCATGGACACATCATGGGGTGCCACCTCATGAGGGAGACCAAGAGTCATTGGCTCTTGGAGTTACATGCATGCATGTAACCCCCTTATAGTGGGTTATGAAAGTGTGAAGTTAAGTTGTGTAACTTCATCATCTTCTTCCTAGCTCTCCTTCTTGCTCTCCAAAGACTTCCTTGGCCGAAATTCCTAAAGGGTGCTAGCACACTCTAAGGTATTTTCTCCATCATTTGTCCGTGTGGATACGTGTAGAAGAGTGTACACTTGACACTCTTGAGTTCCGGCAAAGCGTTCGGACGAGCGGGATAAGCAAAGGGCGTCGCTACGAGGGTAATGCTCTCACCTTCTAGAACTAAGATAGATCTAGGTTTACTTAAGCACATACATGTTTTTTATTTTATATATCTTCGCACGGATCTGTGGTCGGGCTTCCGAGGTTTCCGCAACGCAAAAAGCGATTTTTGCGGCTCGAAAAGTCCAACAGTGGTATCAGAGCCACGTGCGAAGCATGTATGTGTTTCATTTTTGTAATTTTTGTATTAGATATAAAAATTACAGATTTTTATGTTTCTGTAAATTTCCTATTTTTATAGAATTTTTGGGTATTTTTCTCGAAGAGTCGAAGCAACGAGTGTTGGGACACTTGTCAGCTTCAACCACCGAGAAAAACTCTCCGAAACGGCGAGTTCTCGCTTTAGGTTTTTGGGACAGCGACTTAAGTCGCTGTAAGATCGTAGTAGGGACACTCGCAAAGTTTATTTTGCGAGTATGGGTGCTGCCCCTATCCTCTAAAGGGGCCTTCTCCCGCGATCGCGCCCGGAAACCGCTTAGCGGAACCGTTACGAAGAGGTGACTCATAAAATTGAAAAAAAATAGGAAAAATTATAGAAATTTTATGTAAAAATACATAATTTAGAATTATGTATAATTCTGTGATTGTCATGGCAAAATAACCCCAATTTGATTGGATTATGATGTGTTGTAATTATAAGTGGTCGTATCGTGTCAGATAGTTGTATACGACCCGTGTGCACTCTCTTCTTTGAAATTTAGTTGTAAATAGTTTTAGACTCGAATGTAACTCGAGTTTCATATTTGTAATGTACAAAATGGAGGGTGGTGGAAAGTCCACTTGTAGACGGTTATGACACATGCACAAAGGAAGCGCTTGGAGAAGCCGCTAGCCTTAGTTGACTGGTCCGATCTTCTCATTGGCTTGAGAAGATCGTAGTAGGCCATGACCACATCTTATATATATATATATATATATATATATATATATATATATATATATATATATATATATATATATATATATATATATATTTGATTTTGCTTGTATGTATGTAATGCATGCTAGTAGAATAATGCTTGTATATATATGATGCATGCTAGAATATTTTTCTTGTATGTATATGATGCATGCTAGAATAATGTTTGTATGTATGTGATGCATGCTAATATTACGATTAGATTAGATATTAATCGAATCAACTCGTAAATGCCTACCAAGTCCTTGATACCCATCACTACCTCGATCATTTGTAGTTGTTGAATCTGCCAAAGCAAAGCAACGCATATTATCTTGGTAGGGTACGGAGGGACAATCTTGGTCCCGCCTATCACGGCTTGGGTTAGAGTAAGCTCAATTAGATTGAGTAAAACTAGTTAACTCAATTGGATCGAGTAGAACTATAGGCATATTCCAATCGTTGGAAAGATAGGATAAGATCGCATTTACACTAAATCGTGGGTGATTTAGCCAAAGCTAACTCAAGGTCTTTTGTAAATGTGGATCTTGATCCTATAAACAAGAGTTGCATAGAGATGTAATCGGTAATGTGTTACCCACCGATCATACTAAGTGTTGGGCAATTTAGCCAAAGCTAACTCAAGGCTTAGTATGATGTGGATCTTATCCCGCAAAAATTATAGCTAGTTTGTATGAATCTAGTAATGTGGTTTGACCACATCCATAACTCGATTCTATAAAATTCCTATAATTCAGTGAGAGCATCATTTGATTAAAGGTCTAATTAAATGATAAAAGGAATATGATATTAATTCTTTGTATTGTATGTTGTAGATTCGCCCTTGAGAAGGACAAGCTCAATGGAGCAAATTTCGGATCGTACAGAACCCGAGAATCGTTCTCACCCAAGAAAGGAAGTTGTACGTCCCGAGCAGCCCATTCCGAGGCACCTCCCGCCACCGCCATGAATGACAAAAATGCTTACAAGAAGCATCAAGATGACTCATTAGATGTGTCATGTCTAATGCTCGCGACCATGAACTTTGAGCTTCATAAGCAACACGAGTTCATGAATGCTTATGATATGGTTGAACATCTTCGTCAACTATATCAAGGACAAGCAAGGCACGAGAGATATGAAGTCTCTAAGGCATTGTTTGGGTCCAAAATGCAAGATGGAACTCCCGTAGGTCCATATGTACTCAAGATGATTGGGTACGTAGAAAACCTACAAAGGCTGGGATTCCCACTTGGCCAAGAGTTGGCCACTGACCTGATCTTGCAATCTTTGCCACAAGCCTACAATCAATTTGTCATGAATTATAACATGAATGAAATTGATAAGTCACTGCCTGAGATGCTCAGCATGTTGAGAACTGCTGAGCTCAACCTTAAGAAGGGAAAATCTGATGTCATTTTGATGGTGCAAAAGAAGAAAGGCAAGGGCAAGCCTAAAGGTAAGGGAAAGTTCCAAGCCAAGGGCAAAGGCAAGGAACTAAAACCCAAAGGAGGGGTGGCCAAGGAAGGGGCTTGCTTCCACTGCAAGGAAGCTGCACACTGGAAGCGTAACTGCAAGGCATACCTGGAAGATCTTAAGAAGAAGAGAAGTGAGACTTCTACTTCAGGTATAAATGTTATAGAAGTCAATCTATCTATTTCTTCATCATGGATATTAGATATCGGATGTGCATCTCACATTTGTACCAATGTGCAGGCACTGAGAAATAGCAGAGCATTGACAAAGGGCGAGGTGGACCTACGAGTAGGCAATGGATCAAGAGTTCTTTCTTTATTCTTTGTAGGAACTTATGATCTATCTACGCCCTCCGGGCTTGTACTAAAATTAGATGAATGGTGTTATGTGTCTGCCTTAACTAAGAACATAATTTCGGTTTCTTGTTTGGACAAGAAAGGATTTACATTTATAATAAAGAATAAATGTTGTTCAGTTTATTTAAATGATATGTTTTATTGTAGTGCACCTCTAATGAACGGACTCTATTTTCTAGACTTAGAGAGCCTATCTATAACATAAGTACCAAAATGTTCAAGTCAAATGAGTTAGACAAACCTATCTCGACATTGTCGCTTAGGTCACATAAATGAGAGTAAACATCTCGGCTCCATAAGGATGGGTGCTAGACTCATTTGATTTTGAATCATATGAGACATGCGAGTCTTGCCTTTTAGGCAAGATGACCAAGACTCCCTTTAGTGGACCAGCGAAAACAGCAGACTTGTTAGGACTTATACATAGTGATGTATGTGGCCCTTTCAATGTTCTTTGCTAGAGGTGGTTATAGGTACTTCATTACATTTCTTGATGACTTGATAGATATGGTTATGTGTATCTTATGACACATAAATCGAGAATCCTTTGAAAAGTTCAAAGAATTCAAGAATGAAGTACAAAACCGGCTTGGCAAGAGTATTAAGATACTTGATCGGATCGAGGTGGTGAATACCTTAGCCATGAGTTTGTGACTATCTAGTTGAGTGTGGGATTCTATCCCAACTCACTCCTCTGGAACACCACGGTGGAATGGTGTATTCGAAAGGAGGAATCGTACTATTAGATATGGTATGATCTATGATGAGTCACACAGATCTTCTATATCCTTTTGGGGATATGCTCTGAACATGACCTTTACCCTTAGCAGTGTACCATCCAAGGTTTGTGATAAAGACACCATATCTGATATGGACGAGGAGAAATCCCAAGATGTCTTTCATGAGGATTTGGGGTTGTGAGGCTTACGTTGACGTCGAGTCTCGGACAAGCTGGGACCCAAATCCGATGGGTGCTATTTTGTTGGATATCCCAAGGATACAAAGGATATTACTTCTACATTCGATCGGCCTAAAGTGTTTGTGGCAAAGGGAGGTTTTTCTAGAAAGGATTTTGTTTCTAGAAAAACTAGTAGAATCACGTTCGATCTTGAAGAAATTCAAGATAAGGACCATAGCACTGAGGCCTTGATGGAGGCTGAACAGGAACCACAAAGTGTTGTGGGTGATGAGGTTGTTGCACAAAGAGTTGTGGAACAACCACCTGTTCAGGTAGACCTACCTCTTCGCAGATCTGATAGGGTACGTCGTCAGCTTCAGAGATACTCATTTCTCTTATCTGACCATGATGACGTTATGCTTATTGAGAATGAGCCTACCTCTTATCAGGAATCTGTGATGAGCCCAGATTCTGAGAAATGGCTAGAGGTCATGAGATCCGAGATGGAATCCATGTACACTAACTAAGTATGGACTTTGGTTGATCCACCTGAAGGGGTCAAACCCATTGGGTGTAAGTGGGTCTTTAGGAGAAAGACTGACATGGATGGACTTACGCATACCTATAAAGGCCGATTGGTGGCTAAAGGTTTCAAGCAAATTCATGGTATTGACTATGATGAAACCTTTTCTCCAGTGGCGATATTTAAATCCATTCGGATCTTACTTGCTATTGCAGCATACCACGATTATGAGATCTGGCAGATGGATGTCAAAACCACATTTCTGAATGGAAACTTACTCAAGGATGTATACATGACACAACCTGAGGGTTTTGAAGATCCACAGCATACTGGGAAAGTATGCAAGCTGCAAAGGTCCATTTATGGGCTAAAGCAAGCCTCTCGGAGCTGGAATCTTCGATTCGATGATGCGATCAAATAGTTTGGTTTCATCAAGAATGAAGATGAACCCTGTGTCTACAAGAGGGTTAATGGAAACACAGTTGTCTTCCTTGTATTGTATGTGGATGACAGACTACTCATTGGGAATGACATCCCTTTGCTACAGTCTGTGAAGACTTGGCTGGGGACGTGCTTCTCAATGAAGGACTTAGGTGAAGCAGCCTGTATTCTAGGCATCAAGATCTATAGAGATAGATCTAAGAGATTGCTTGGCCTAAGTCAGAGTACATACATTGATACGGTATTACTACGGTTTGCCATACAGAATTCCAAGAAGGAACTTCTGCCGATGTCACATGGTGTGAGTCTTTCGAAGACTCAAAGTCCCTCTTCTAGAGAGGAGAGAGACCGCATGGATAAGATTTCTTATGTATCTGCTATAGGATCTATCATGTACATCATGTTGTGTACTCGTCCTAATATCTCGTATGCTTTGAGCATGACGAATAGATACCAGTCAGATCCAGGTGAGCGTCACTGGATAGCAGTCAAGAATATTCTTAAGTACTTGAGAAGGACTAAAGAATATTTCTTGATATTTGGAGGCGATGAGGAGCTAGCTGTAAAGGGTTACAGCGATGTCAGCTTCCAAACTGACCAGGATGATCATAGATCGCAGTCAGGGTTCGTGTTTTGCTTGAATGGTGGCGCTGTGAGCTGGAAGAGTTTCAAGCAGAACACAGTTGCTGATTCTATAACAAGAGGCCGAGTATATTGGTGCTTCCATCTCATTCGAGGGATTATCGATAGAGGAGATGTGAAGATTTACAGAGTACCCACAGAGGCTAACATCGCAGATCCCTTGACCAAGGCTTTGGCACAGAAAAAGCATGATGGTCACACTAGGTCATTGGGTATTAGATACTACGGTGATTGGCACTAGTGCTAGTGGGAGATTGTTAGTGAAAGCCCTAGAGTCAATCATGTGATGATTGTTGTATGGACTTTATTGTATCATATTCCTATTTATAAAGGCATGGTTATTATATTTACTTGTATTGGTGCCAAATAACTAAATATAATAATGTCCTTGAGTAATAGGTTCTTATCTATATCAATCGATTGGTTGAATCGATAATGAGATGATATAGAGAACACTACTCTTAATCATTCCTAGTCAAGTATTAACATTCAAGGACAATGTTAATGCGTAGAGACTAGCATGTAAGTCAACATTATGACTTAATCTCACAAGTCATGGATATGAGATATCGAGTTGACACATGGGTATACATTAGAGAATGTATACTGAATGACCCACCATGAGAAAGTATCGTGGATCATTATATGAGTGTCATATACTTTCTCATGTGGCTATTAGTATGATTATTAGTCCTTAGACCTGAAGTCACCATGGTTCCCTACATAAGGAGTTGCATACTTTGGCTTCGTCAAACGTCACCTGTAAATGGGTGGACTATAAAGGCGATTACTGGGTATGTAACAAATTATGTGGAGGGATGTGAGTGATGTAGATGAGATCTATCCCTCCTATATAACGGGAGAGACATCGTTATTCTTGATAAAGTGAGACCACGAAGTGCATGGTCATGCCCAAATGAGTCAATATGAGATATTGAGCTCATTTGATTAGAGTGAGTCTACTTAGAGTTCAAGATATAGATTGTACCAAGGATGACACGGTCTATGCCTCGATTGGTCAATCTAGATGTCAAGGATAGAGGGACATTGTCACATATTATGAGAGTAACAATTAGTAGTCACAAAGGTGATGTTGGAGCTCAACATTCTTGTAACTTGGGTTGCAATGATGTGTTGCTAGATACCGCTCTTTGCTTATGTTCCTAAATCGGTTTAGGAGCATTGTCAACGTTACAATAACCTATAGGGTCACACACAAAAGGGCAATTAGATGGAGATTAGGTCCATATGATGAACCATGAGGATTAGGTTCATGGGATGAACCAAATTGGATTAAGAGTAATCCAAATTAGACTAATTGAGTTAGACTCAATTTGATTCAAGTGTTGAATGAGTCTAATTTAGATTTGATTCATTGAGTCAATTTAAATTAATGAATAGAGATTCATTAAATTAAATTGACTTGAATCAAGTGGTTAGATTTGATCAACCATGGGAGATAAGAGGCCAAGTTTGACTTGACTTGAGAGGGAAGATGAATGACCAATTTTGACTTGACCAATTGTCATATCATGGTGACTTGGCATGGGGCCGGCCAATGATGATGCTCCACATCATCATGGACACATCATGGGGTGCCACATCATGAGGGAGACCAAGAGTCATTGGCTCTTAGAGTTACATGCATGCATGTAACCCCCTTAGTGGGTTATGAAAGTGTGAAGTTAAGTTGTGTAACTTCATCATCTTCTTCCTAGCTCTCCTTCTTGCTCTCCCAAGACTTCCTTGGCCGAAATTCCTAAAGGGTGCTAGCACACTCTAAGGTATTTTCTCCACCATTTGTCCATGTGGATACTTGTAGAGGAGTGTACACTTGACACTCTTGAGTTCCGACAAAGCGTTTGGACGAGCGGGATAAGCGAAGGGCGTCGCTACGAGGGTAATGCTCTCACCTTTTAGATCTAAGATAGATCTAGGTTTACTTAAGCACATACATGTTTTTTATTTTATATATTTTCGCACGGATCCGTGGCCGGGCTTCCGAGGTTTCCGCAATGCAAAAAGCGGTTTTTGCGGCTCGGAAAGTCCAACACCAATAAACACTCCAATTAAGCAATGTGAAATTATGAAAAATATACACATTAGACGAGAAAGAGGAAGACCAAAAAAGGTTTGATTAGCAATGATAAAATTTATTTAAATATTATAGGGAATATAGTCCAATAGCGTAGAAGGATCTATATAACTGACCCCGCTTAATGAGATAAAACTTAATTATTGTTGTTGTTGTATAGTTTTTATAGTTTAAATGGTTGACTACACTTATATTTTCTAATGTTATTAAATAGGGAGTCTACATTGTTCTTTTGAGTTATATATAAGGGGATGGACTCTAAGCATCTGTATCTCAAATGATAACTCCTTGAATACATATTTTTCTTAGTAAGATTTCTTTTTTGTTCTAGTCTTCATTTTTGAGGCAATTACTCCTTTTTGGTTGTCTCCCCACATTTCATTTCTTTTTGACAATCTTGAGTCATCGAAATATTCTCTATCTAGACAACAATTCAAGTAACCTGGCATCGATAGCCGTAATTCTTGTCAGGCAATCACTTGACTGATTGCCACTTAGCTAATTGACTCAAAGCAATAGACTAGATGTTCGGCCATAAGCATCTGGGCAATTAGATTGAGTACCACCTAGGGGAACCTGGATTAGATGATTACTATATGGTTACTTAGCAACAGAGTTTTAAAATATAGAGATCTATACCAATAATTATCCATAATTTTATGGGGGAAAAGAAGGGAAATGAACATGAGTCCACAAGAAGAAAGTCGTGTTAATTAGAATATACCTAGAAAGAATTATTCTGGAAATAGAAATAGTTTTTTTTATTTATTGAAAAGTGAGGAACATTGAATTTCTTGCAGTTTTGAATTCATTAAAGCAAGTGCACCTCAACAAAAGCAGGGCCAAACACTTCCAGATCAGTGTGAGTCACTTTTATCCTGAACATCTCATGTTCAGAACAGGTGATTCGCTGTACTTCATGTTTTAAATATTTCCCACAAAAGGATAACAGAAACCTGCCACATAAGACATATTTATTAGAACAGCTTAATTCTTGTGTCAGGAAGTATCAGTTAGTGAAACATTTAAATTGCTAGATCTATAATGAAAAAAATTTAGGAAATTGTGTAGTCAGTGCGTAAGCAACAGCTATTCCAATTGCAAAAACAAGAGTAACACTTATAGAGGTATTTTCATTTTCCATACATGGTCTGACAACTGGGAATACTCCAAACTAAAACTCATTCTCACTTGCATTGCACAACTGACATCAAAAGAATTCATTCTGAACTTGAAATTATTTGGGATGAATTTCCGAAAGCATAAAATTAATGGATAAACATAAAGTTGCGAATGTCAATAGCTAAGAAACTTCACCGTGCACTAAAGTTATTATACCATAACAATCAGGTAATGCATAGAAAAAATTTGTCAAAGGAAGTAGACTACCGAAATTCAGGCTGCCAAAGATTACTGCCACATGCAACAAACTCCAGTGGTTTCCCAGCTTCCAAGTAAGCTGGATAAACATAATGAAGCCTTGGTGCCTGCACCTCCATCTTGATATTTGTTAATGTTGTACCGTCTGAACAATATGTATCAATTTTAAGGAAATTTGTGGATGTGGTCACTATTCATAAAACTAGTCAATTTTCTAAGTTTCCATTGAAACCATGATGTATCTTTTGTTATCTATTTTCTATTGTTAAACAATCTAGTTTATAGTTCTCACTTTAACTTTTATGTTAACAAAACTTGTCATGACAGTTCTGATTTGTTAATTCTTTGTATATTTGAGATGTTTCTTTTGTATGTTCATTATAAAACAAGTTCAAAAGAAAATATATGGATTTGGATAGATAATAGTTAACCAATACTAGTTAAACAATATACCTTCAGATTTGGAGTGTACTATTCGATGAGATCTGAACAATAGCTAGTAACTATAACCTCTTGAAAGGAGCTCCGGATTCAATAAACTCTAGAAACTTATTAGGAAATATACTTTGAGTAATACTAATGTGTGAGAGAGAAAGCATCAAGTATATAAAATCTCAGTTGATCATCAAACTTGGGTACAAGCATCTATGGAATCTTAGTCGACAACACCTCATTTTGTGGATGTTTACTAACATGGTCAATGGAAGTGTTCATGCAGATGAGTGAGAGTGGCACCTGCCTGACATTATTAGGCGATAGAAGAAGGGTCCATGTGTTAAAGAAAATACAGTTGGGCCCTCCTAATATCTAAAGGTTTGAGAGAAATAATTACTCAATTTAATTAACAGTTGCATTAGTTCATTCCAGTTAATAAATAGTTATGCCACATTATTGGTGTCAATTAAACGACAAAAAAACTATTAAAGTCAAACGAGGTAAAATTTATGAGGACATATGGGGATTAAGGAGTCCTACCTTGTAGAACATGAATGATTGTGTTGCTGAGATAAATAAGAAAGTTTCCTCTTCCCAGCAGGAGACTTCCAGGTTGATTAATCAAGTCTCTCACACAACGATCTGCTTGTTGAGTTATCTGATAGGAGAAAATGAATCTAATTTTGTCAATAAATCTGCAATTTATGATAATTAACATTGGAACTGAAGAATGTATCAAAATAGGAAACATGATCATTCAAAAAGTATAAATGAGAAATAATTTCAAGCTACTCATAAATAACCAAAAATTGACTACTGTTAAGAAATTTAAGATGAAAAACTTTGTAATTTGTATCAACTATAGGACAAACACAATGTTTTACAATCTCCTAAAAGATCAAAAGATATTTTACAATTTCAGTATTGACAGGGAAAAAAATCAGTTAGATAATGGTTCTTTAATTATCTAGTTTGTGAAGATATTCCAACTAAATGGAACCTTATTTATTCATTATAGAAACAATTTATCAGATTATCTCCAAGTTGGATAAGTTTCATTTCTTCAGTTCATCTGTTATTCTTACCTTAGTTTCGACGACTTGGTTGTACAGTTCATCATGATTTAGCTCTACTTTGATGGCGGTATGTCAACTCACTCAGATCCAATTCATATAAACAAGCAGGGTAACCTTACAACCATTAACAAGGATATTATATCACCAAGTTATAACGACCAGATAAACATTTGCAGTGCTTGTTAGAGAAATAATCGGGTAAGAACTGAAATGTAGCAACAATAAACTTGTGGTGCAATTATCTTTAAGATCTGAATACTAAAATTTCGTGAATACAATCGGATTTTGCGAGATCCGGAGAAAGATTCCGTGACCTCTTGATCACAACCTTACGCTCGTCTTATGAATACAATCTGGAATGACAAGAAATTTCAATTCCTAAAAGTAAGCAAGCCAACAGCAACAAAGAAAAACCAAGAAAAAAAATGCATAATTAAAAGAACAGTTAGGTTGTTAAAATTCAGAACAACCAAATTTAATCCAGGATAATGTAGTCTAACGATAGCAGGACGTGCAAAAGAAAAGTTTGGTGTTAGTGCCTATAAGATTCATATATCTCCACAATGATATGATATTGTCCACTTTAGGCCCAAGCCCTCATGGTTTTGTTTTTGGGCTTTACCCAAAAGGCCTCATGCCAATGGAGATATCTTTTTTCTTATAAGCACATGATCTTTTTCCATGTCTTACCAATGTGGGACTTTGATTGTATTCCCCATACTCCCAACAATCCCTCCCTCAAACGAAGGACCACATTGGGCCCCCCCTCAAGCCTATCCCTCCTCGAAGGATTTTCTCTGCTTGATGTCCGATCTTCAACCCACCAGGACTTCCTGCCAGTTGTTCGGTCCCCCCGACCCAACTAGACTTCCTTCCTGATGTCTGGTTCTCTTGATCCGGACGTGGGAGCTCAACTTCCTTCGTTCGAGGTTCATGGCTTGACATGGACCATGGCTCTGATACCAATTGTTAGTGCCTATAAGATTCATATATCTCCACAATGATATGATATTGGATCGAAAGTGTCGCTAGAGGGGGGGGGTGAATAGCGATACGATGTCGTTAAAAAACTTTTGCAATAAGTAAAAAGCAAGTAGAGAGTGCACAGCGGAAATATAAAGTAGACAAGATATTTTTACGTGGTTCACAATCTTTCGATTGCTAATCCACGGCCCTAGTGATCCTTGATCACGTACGGAGGGCAATTCACTAAAACCACTCCTCCTCGTTGGAGGTAGGAGCAACGATTACAAAAAGAAATCAAGGCAAAGGGACACTCCCCCTTTCCTTGTTACGATTAAAGCACAAAGACAATTTAAAGAAGTAGAACTTAAATAAATATACCGACAACTCTTATAAGTAGAAGATGTAGCTTTCGCTGCAAGACTTCGTCAGAGCAAATGTGAGTAGTAGTAGCGCTACGACGGCGTGTTGAGAGCTCTTGAATTCTTGTGATTTGCTTGGCTTGAACATGTCTATTTATGGATATTGATCTATGAATTTAGACATAGGTAGTGTCCAAGGTGAGGTTCTTATCCCAACTCAAGGATGAGGTGTTTCATCCAACCACCTTGTGCCACCTCCAACCTTCTTGGCGCTAACTCAAGGATGAGGTGTTTCATCCAACCACCTTGTGCCACCTCCAACCTCCTTGGCGCCTAACTTGAGGATGAGGTGTTTCATCCAACCACCTTGTGCCACCTCCAACCTCCTTGGGCGCTAACTTGAGGATGAGGTGTTTCATCCAACCACCTTGTGCCACCTCCAACCTCCTTGGGCGCCAACTTGTTGGAGCCATTCAACTTGTGCCACATCATGGGAGCCAACCATCTTGTGCCAACTCACCTTATTTTGGGCGTCCACCACAAGGAAGCTTGGTGATGGTTTGATGTCCACCTTGATGCCACATCACCCTTTGTACCAAAACACGAGTCAAGTCCAAATTCACCCCTTGAAATTCGAGCTCTTCTCGAGGTCGAACTTGACTAGCAGCTGATGTAGTCAAAGGGTTTTGACGCAGCAAGTTAGCTTAAAATATAAAGTACGATGGTTCTAACCATCCGATCTCGACCTAGACCTTCCATTGGAGGTATTGGGCCTGATCTACGCTTAACGACCTTGCTTCGCTTTCACACGAAGCTTACCTTGTAGCCTCGCTCGCCTTCACCCGAGTACCTCGGCTTCCTCCAAGTCCTCTCAAGGCTTCGACCACCCTCGGTTCCCACCGGTGTCGCAGACTTCCGCTCAACTTTAGCATTTCGCACACTTAATTGAGCTCGTAAGATAACAAATATACCCTTAACTATTGAGCCTTTTGCCATAATCAAAATACGTTCGACTTTGGTGCCCATCGCACCAACAATCTCCCTTTGATTCATGGCAAACCGACACAAAAGTTAAGGAAAAATTAAGCATAACAAAGAAGCTAGCATAATGATTAAGCATGAATGAGCTAGCATAAAGATTAAATATGAATGAGCTAGCATAATGATTAAGCATGAATGAGCTAGCATAAAGATTAAGCATGAGTGAGAAATATTATTGTTTCAAGTTCTCCCTTTGAGGTAACCTCCTTGACCAAGGTGAGTTCTTGAAAATAATTTTTACTCCCTTAATAGTTGCTTAAGTAAACGGAATTACTTAATATAAAAGGTAATAATTTTGTTTACTTTCTTCCTTACTTTTGTGACTTTCTCCCTTTTGCCTTAACTCAAAAAGTTTGTAAATATATTTTAGGTTTGTAAGTCCAAGCAAGTTCCCAATATAAATATATATTTTTTTAAATAATAATAAGCTTGAAAATATGTTCATCTAAAATGTACAACTCCTGCTGGACTTGATTGATATAGAATGATCAATAAGTCTCAAGGAGTTGATTAATTTTAAATAATTATACTCCATGGTTCATGTCGATGCAATCGAATCTACATCCGAACTGTGAGTAAGGTCCTAACATCTCACGCCTGTCTACGTGGCTAAGTACACAAACACATTAGTCCTATGTGTTGTGAGATGTGTTGGCTCCTTAAATCTCTAGGTATATGATTTCTAAGGTAAGACTTAGGCTAATTTCATAAAAAGAAGCAAAAGTAGAGTACATATATAGAAAAATTTAAATCCTACTCTATTACGCACATACCTAACTTTCGCCTTAATAAACTAAATTCGCTTCTGGGTAGTGGTTTGGTGAAGATGTCCGCTAGGTTTGATTTGGACTCAACATACTCTAGTTGTATAGTTCCATTAGTTACATGTTCCTAATGAAGTGGTGTTTAACTTCTATATGTTTTGTCCTAGAATGACATATTGATTTTTAGTTGGTTAATTGAACTAATGTTATCTATGTAGGTTTTAATGTTGTTAAAGATTAAGCTAAAGTCTTGAGAGTGTGCTTCATCCACAGAGTCAGAGACACACTCACCCATCGCAACGATTCGGCTTCTGGTAGATAAGGCAACGCACGTCGCTTCCATCGCACTAACTTACTAGACTCGAGCCGAGGATTTGACAACAACCACTGTGCTCTTTCTATCGAGTTTACTACCGCATAGTCGGAGTCGGAGTAGCCGATTAGATTAAACTAGATCTAGGGTACCAAATACCTACGCTTAGCGCCTTTAGATATCTAAGGATACGCTGACTAGGTTAGGTGAGACTCCTTGGCACAGTGTTTGTAACCTTGCGCACATACTTACCGCGAATAAAATGTCGTCGGCTCGCAAGTTAAGTATAGGAGACTTCCTATGCCTCCTATAGTATTTTAGGTCAACGGGTTTTCCTTCTACATCTTCGCTTATATTAACATTAGTTGCCATAGGTGTATTGATTATTTTAGCATCTTGCATTCCAAATCGATTTATTAAGTCCTTAGTATATTTTTGTTGATGTAAATATATTCCATCTTTAGTTTGTTTAATTTGTAAACCTAAGAAGAAACTTAACTCTCCCACTAAATTCATTTCAAATTCACTTTCCATAAGTGAGATGAATTCGCTTAGCAGATCGAGTTGGTAGTTCCAAAAATTATATCATCTACATAGATTTGGGCTATAAAGATTTCTTTTCCTACGGTTTTAACTAATAAGGTTGGGTCGACTAAACCTTGCTGAATCCTTTGACTTAAGATAGATCAAAGCCTTCGCATCAAGCTCTGGGGCTTGTTTGTGAGTCCATATAGGGCTTTCTTAAGTCTAAGGACATGGTCGAGTTTATCTAGATTTTGAATCCAGGAGGTTGGTAGCGTAAACTTCTTCCTTAATGTATCCATTCAAAAATGCTGACTTGACATCCATTTGAAACAATTTAAAACCTCGATGTGCAGTATATGCTAACAACATTCGGATGGACTCTAGTAGTCGCTCGGGCGTAGGTCTCATCGTAATCTAAACCTTGACTTGACTAAACCCTTTGCGACTAACCTAGCTTTATTTCTAACTACTTCACCTTTATCATCAAGTTTATTTGAAATACCCACCTTGTTCCAATAATTGATTTTTCTTTAGGTGGTGGTACTAATTCCCGGACTTCATTTCTAGTGAATTGAGCTAGCTCTTCTTGCATAGCAATAATCCGATCGGGATCAAGAAGTGCTTGTTCAATAGTTTTGGGTTCGATTTTGGAAATTAACGAGATTTGACTAAGGTTTCGATATGAAGCTCTAGTTCGAACCTAAATTTGGATCACCTATAACTTGATTGATAGGATGATTTGTTTGAGTCTTAGTGTGACTCGGGTTAGGGTCATCTATCACTTGGTCGATAGGATGACTTGGGTGAGTTCTAGTTTGACTTGGGTTAGAGTCATCTATCACTTGGTCGATAGGATGACTTGGGTTAGGGCAGATTCAAGTTCAAGATCAGTCGGGTTCGCTATAAGTTGATTTGCTAGTTGGTTTTGTTAAGGATTGAGCGGGTTCGTGTCCTTCGTCGAAAACTATATTAATGGTTTCTTCGACTCTAAGAGTGTCGTGATTGTATACCCTATAAGCTCTCTTGGTGGTTGAGTATCCTAGAAAGGTTCGATGGGGTTTTGGATTTAATTTCCCTAGGTAATCCTTAGTGTTTAAGATATGTACCTTGCATCCAAATACCTAAAGTACTTGATGTTGGTATTTTATCGTGATAAATCTCGTCTGAGGTCTTTTGGTGCCTCTTTACCATAAGGATCCTATTTTGGACATAGCAAGCCGTACTAACGGCCTCTCTAAAATCTATCGGGTAGGTTATACTCGTTTAACATTGTCCTAGCGGCTTCTTGTAGGGTTCTATTTTTCCGTTCGACTAACCCATTTTGTTGTGGGGTTCTAGGACATGAAAACTCATGGTGGTATCCGTTTAGGTTCTGAAATCTGTAAAACTGTGGTTTTGAATTCACCACCATGATCGCTTCTAAGTCTTTTAATCTTAAGGTTCTTTTGATTTTCGATTAACCTACAAAGATTGATTAGTTGGTCTCGGGTATCATTTTTATGTTTGATAAACCTAACCCAAGTAAATCTAGAATAGTCGTCAATTATGACTAAGCAAAAGAGACTACCATTGAGTGACTTAGCTCCATGTGAATCAAATCGATCCATGTGTAGGAGCACAAGAACACTTTACGTTCGTTCTTGATTAGTTAATTTAAGATGTGTCATAGAGAGTTTACCTTGTAGAAAAGCATTACATATTTAATTAACAAAGTTAATAAGATTAGACAAACCTATAACCAAGCCACTCTGACTCATCTTGTGGGCCGAGTCTTGGAGTGCAGTGTCAGAGTCTTGGTGCCATAACCAAGATTCCTCTTCTTTGTGTCATAAGACACTTGGTTGAGGAGTTAGGTAAATTTATTGTGTAGATGTTGCTACTCCTAGTTCCTTTAAGTATTATTTTAGATGTTGCATTTATTTTGATTACGCATTCATTTTCTAGAAATATGACCTTATAATTGTTATCACACAATTGGCTTACACTAAGTAAATTATATTGAAAGTTTTCTACTAATAAGACATTTTGAATTGTAAAGTTAGAGTTGAGCTCAATATCACGATCAGATGATTTTGAGCTTGCGTTATTTCGAAGGCTACCGATCCTTGTCGTTTGAATCGTAACCGAAAATTTGAGTTGATCCCGGTCATGTGTCGAGCAACCAACGCCCAACATCCATTGATCCTACATAAGGTAGTTGGATCGGATATTGGAATTACTAAAGGGTTGTTTGTAAGTTTTTAAACCTAAATCATCTCACCAATATCTACATGATCAAAACATGTTATTCCTATGTGTTATTGTGAGATGACTTTCAATTTTACTTGATTAATTTTAATGAATTTAAATTAACCAACATTAGGTTAGATTCGGATTTAGTCTAAGCTCATCAAGTAATCTTTTCAAGAGATTAGCTTCAGTGTCGTGGCGAGGCAGAGGCCTTCTTTGATCGGAACAACGACCACTTCCTTAGACAAAGCTAATTTCAAGAAATTGATAACTCGACTTACTTGAGACTACATCTTGGTCTAACTAGTTATTTTTGAAAAGAGGCTCCCGAGGCTCAATCTTTTAAATAGGATTTTAGTTGGTTTATTTTGAAAAGAGGCTCCCGAGGCTCAATCTTTTCGCAGGATTTTAGTTGGTTATGAGTCCTATCTAACCATTCTAAAATAAAGGAAAAACTAAGCATGCAATTTCTAAGACTTAACAAAAATACATTTTGTATTGGCTCCCCTGGACCATTGAATCAGTGGGTCTATTCACATAGTGAATTTGGTCCTTGGAACCCAATACATGTTAGATCCTAAAGTTGAAATCAAAGTGGTCTTAGGGACCCATGCTTGGACATTTTTCTTATGTTGGTTTACTATAGACATATATGACTTATTGGTTGTATTTGAGTTAAACCCAGTCCGGCCTTGTTGTACCACGGCCCTTTGTGATCCAAGTAAGAGGTCAAGTCCCTAGGATCCCAAAGTGAACCTTTCCAACGTGTTCCTAAGGTCTTCGACTAGAGTTTTCAAAAGCGAGTTCTCAACTTCAAGCTTTTCAACTTTAGTTGATTCCTCCTCTTGAATCTGAGTAGTCGAAGAGGTTAGGAGACCTCATGTTTGAAGGTTAACCTCCTCAATTAGGGTCTCGACCTTGGACTCGTAATTAGATAGTTTCTTTTTTAAAAATTTATTTTCACAATACTATGTATTAAGTATCGACCTACTTTACCTTAATGTTTCTTTTGAACCGGATACGTATCATTGGCTTGTCTTGAATGGAAGCTCATCATCGGATTCGGACTCGGACTCTTCTTGATTTGAGTCGTGCTCTCGGCTTGGCCATTAGAGCTTGGATATTCTTCTTCCTCCGACAACTCCTCCCAAGTAGCGTTTAGCTTTCTTGGTCTTTGATGCGTTATTCTTTAGCTTTGGGCACTCGGACTTGATGTGGCCAAGACACATTGCACTCATAGCATCTAAAATTAGAAGTATTTGAATTAGGTTTAGGCTTACCTTGAGTTGTTGGTCGTTTCGTCTCTTGATCATCTTCTAGATTGACTAGTTCGGATTCTATTCGAGTCTACTTCCGATTCGGACTCGTCTTCTTCCTTCGGGGTGGCTTGCTTGCGGGCTTCTTCTTCTTGGAACTGCAACTAACGCAATACTCTTCTCGGCACTGGACCACGTTAGTTTGCTCATGTAATTCAAGTTCGAAAACAATTCGTCTAACCTAATTTTAGAAAGGTCCTTGGAGACCTTGTAGGCATCGACCATGGATGCCCACAAGGTGGTCCTAGGAAAGCGAGTTAAGAGAATACGATAAGGTCGCGATTCTCGACCTTTTGTCCGATGGCATGGAGTTGGTTGGCGATGTCTTGGATCTGAGCATGTAGTTGAGTTGCGGTCTCGTTTTCCTGCATTTTCAAGTTATACAATTTATTTAAAGTAAATCTCTTTTACATACCTTAATGTCGTCGGTGCCTTCGTGTAGTTCCACTAGCTTGGTCCATAAGTCCTTTGCACTAATGAAGGGGCCAAGCGGTTGAGCTCTTCCTTGGACAACCCACA
>JAKLTH010000187.1:0-71692 GCA_025175895.1 Wurfbainia villosa | reverse complement strand
GGTTTCATAGAAAATGCTACTAAGGAAATTTTTGTAGGTTGTAAGCTTCATGTAGGAATTTTTAGGTGACAAAATCCAAGCTTTAGCCCTACATGTTTCGGCCAACCAAGTTTTTGGGCTAGGGTTTCATGAAAATGCTACTAAGAAAATGTTGTTGGTTGAAAGCTGCATGTAGGACTTTTAGGTGATAAAAATCCAAGCTTTGTGCCCTACATGTTTGACCAACCAAGTTTTGGGCTAGGGTTTCATGAAAATGCTACTAAAAAATTTTTTGTAGGTTGTAAGCTTCATGTAGGAGATTTTAGGTGTCAAAAATCCAAGTTTATAGCCATACATGTTTCGGCCAACCTTGGGGTTAGGGATAGGGTTACATGAAAAAACCCCCTTATGAAGTTATGTTATGTAGTATGCCTTCATGAATGAATTTATGTGACAAGAATCAAATTTTAGTACCCCCTGCATGTTTCGGCCAACCTTGGGGTTAGGGTTAGGGTTCCATGAAAATACCCCCTTATGAAGTTATGTTATGTAGTATGCCTTCATGAATGAATTTATGTGACAAGAATCAAATTTTAGTACCCCCCTACATGTTTCGGCCAACCTTGGGGTTAGGGCTAGGGTTTCATGAAAACACCCCCTTATGAAGTTATGTTATGTGGATGATTATAATATGCCATGAATTATGCTTATGTGATGAACATGTTTATGATGTAATATGCCATGAAATATGCCTATGAGATGAACATGTTTTATGATTTAATATGCCAAGAAATATGTTTATGAAACATGCCTATGTGATGAACATGTTTATGATGTAATATGCCATGAAATATGCCTATGAGATGAACATGTTTTATGATTTAATATGCCAAGAAATATGTTTATGAAATATGCCTATGTGATGAACATGTTGTATGATTTAATATGCCAAGAAATATGTTTATTAAACTTGCCTATGTGATGAACATGTTTATGATGTAATATGCCTATGAGATGAACATGTTTTATGATTTAATATGCCATGAATATGCCTATGAAATATGCTTATGTGATAAACATGTTTATGCTTTAGGACCCCTTTAGGGTACTCTTATGTTATGAATGCATGTATGCTATGAAATGCCTAAGATGGAGATGCTTCCCTTTCAAGTAGGGATTAAGAGCTCTCCTTATGATAAGATAAGATGGAGATGCTTCCCTTTCAAGTAGGGATTAAGAGCTCTCCTTATAATGAGATAAGATGGAGATGCTTCCCTTTCAAGTAGGGATTAAGAGCTCTCCTTATGATAAGATAAGATTGAGATGCTTCCCTTTTTATGTTGGGGATTAAGAGCATTCTTTATGATATGACAAGAAAGAAAGGAATTAAGTATTTTACTTTGTAAGAGGTTAAGTACCCGACCCGTCAGGTGGTCGTTAATCAAATCCATAGGGACATAAGAAGACGTAAGAGGTCTTGCCCTGGTAAGACGTAAGAGGTCTTGCTCTAGTAGGTCTGGTGGCTCGCTACCCCAGCCTATTAGGGAACGCGCATTATGTGGTACTTAACCTGGGGCCCCCCATTCAAGTTATGATTATGTTGAAGTACCTATATGTATATGTTTTGAAAAGAAAGGACTTGTATGAAATTATGAATGCTTATGTCAAGTTTAAGAATGCTTATGATTATGTCCTTGATGCTTGTCTTTGATTTATGAAATTATGAATGCTCATGTCAAGTTTAAGAATGCTTATGATTATGTCCTTGATGCTTGTCTATGATTTATGAAATTATGAATGCTTATGTCAAGTTTAAGAATGCTTATGATTATGTCCTTGATGCTTGTCTATGATTTATGAAATTATGAATGCTTATGTCAAGTTTAAGAATGCTTATGATTATGTCCTTGATGCTTGTCTATGATTTATGAAATTATGAATGCTTACGTTAAGTTTAAGAATGCTTAGGACTATGTCCTTTATGCATGTTAGGGTTGATGATATCATGAATGCTTATGTTTAATTTATGCCCTGCTTAGATTTAATTATGTTTAGCATGCTTATGTAAATTGTATGCCATGCTTATGTTTTCATTGCGTTGGTAAGTTGATACATAGTGTTGTTATGAAATACTTATGCTATTTATGCTAGTATGCTCCTGTTTTCTAATTGTTCGATGAGGTTTGTGGCTTTTGTGAGTAGGCAAGAATCTTACTAAGCTATATGCTTATAGTTTATGTTGTCCATATACTGCAGATAAAGGAAACATGAACTAAGAGGAAGTAGCAGGAGGGGCCAAGTGGGTGTGATAGTGGCATGGTGGAAAAAGACCCTATTACTATCTGCTTATATTTATATGCTCAGTGAACACCTTAAGACATTTGCTTCCGCTTATAAGACTTGAGATTTATTAGTACCATGTTGAATGTTGCTTAGTTATGTTACTGTTCAGTTACTTATAAAAGTTTGATATGCTAGAACTCATGAATGGATATTTTATGTTATGCATGTTATAAAAAGAGATAAGGGATGTTAACATGCTTATTACGAATATGATAGGTAATGCATGTATAAGAGAAGGTTTATGCCATGAAAGCACGTTAAGTACGTAGATTGTGAAATGATCCCTATATGTCATGTTATAAAAAAAAAAGAAAAAGTAGCGCCGCCCTGAGAGCAGATAAGGGCGGGTGTTACAGGTAATTTCTCCCTCAGCTAGTCGTCGGGTTTCCTGGAACCCCTGTAAAGTATTGCAGACATGATCAGTGGCTCCTGTATCTACACACCAGGCACTGGTAGATAACACCGCTAAACATGTTTCAACAACTAAACAAGAAGATATACCTTTGTTCTTTCGGCGAGGACAGTCTGCCTTCCAATGTCCAGTCTGCTTGCAAGTGAAGCACTTGCCTTTCGGCTTCTTCACTCCTGCCTGAGGTCCCACTGCCACTTTCTTCGCTCCACCTTGCTTCTTTTTTTTTTACCTTTCGGTTTAGAGGAAGAAACCTTCTGAGCGACCATGGCTTGAGCGCTTTGACGAAAAATTCCCTCTGCCGCCTGGAGTTCTGTCAGAAGCTCCGCCAACGAATACAACCTCTTGTTCATGTTGTAGTTGAGGCGGAACTACTCAAAACTCCTAGGCAGAGACTGGAGAATGATATCGACCTGGGTTTCCCCATCGATCTCAGCTCCGAGGACTTCCATCTCATTAAGATGAGCCATCATCTTGAGAACATGATCCCTAATGGGTGTTCCCTCGACTATGGTGGTCGTCATCAAGTTTCTCATTGCCTCCTGTCTAGCCGCCCTACTCTGATGTCCGAAAAGTTCCTTGAGATTGAACATCATGTCATAAGCTGTGGCCATGGCCTGATGCTGATGTTGCAGCACATTTGACATAGATGCCAAAATGTAACACCGCGCCATCTCATCTGCCTTGATCCATTTCTTATAACGTTCTTTCTCCTTTTCATCAGAGTCATCGGTGGGCTTAGGAGGACAGACCTCGATGAGTTCAAATTTGTACTCCTCCGCAGTTAAGACAATATCCAGATTTCTTTTCCAATCAATATAGTTTGGTCAAGTAAGTTTATTTTCTTTTAATATCACAGCAAGCGGGTTGAAAGCCATTTGAAAAACCTAAGAATCACAATGATCAAAACATTAGATTTCAAATATTATTGATTCCTCAAAACAATAAAATTCCGAAATCAACCAACACCTCAAAACACCGAGAATATCGTATGCCACGATAGTGTGGACGTATACGAATTCTATATTTGTAAGAGGAGGTTTTACCCAATAATTTTATTATCTTGTCAACCTTACTTTTTGACAAATAAAATTAATAGTTGGTTCCTCTTTGGCCCTACAAATAAAAGCAGTGACTCCGATGGGGATGATACTTTTTATTTGTATCTAAGTGTGCACCATTACACGATAGTAAGGGAATTATTTCGGATTATGTGCCTTACCGATGGGGAAGTACACACGCTTCTAAATAATTTCCTATAACTATTATTTGACCTAGTGATCCGCAAACAAACCCATCCGATGGGGAGGAAGGCACTCAGAGCCAACGCGCAAGTTTGTTACATCACACGTCAAATTGTAATGGAGGCCGTGGGAATTAATTAAAATATCCCTCTCCCACTTAGTAAATTGAAATTGAGGAATTTTAAAGCATACACAACATGCATATAAAAACAAATCAGCAATAAATATGGAAAAAAATATAATTTTTCCAACTATTATGGCATTGTCCTCCAATACGCATCCCGTCGTGTCGCCACCTCATCCGCTCCACCTTTTCTCGTGCGCAAGTCACCAAAGATATCCGAGCCGAGATAAATCATTTTAATTTACATCCATCGATCCTATACTCCACGAAGGAGTGTACAAATAATCTAGATCGAAAGTAAACTAAAATGAACGGCTAAACAATGCCGTATTTAATTACAAAAATTAAATACTAATCTAGCCTCGTCAACCCCGAGGATTCAAATAATATACATACAATCACACACAAAACAATCACATACAAACAAATAGCCATAATAGTCGGATCTTATGCCTGCAACCAAAAAGTTAGCCTACGCACATCCTACTATTATCCGGCATACTCAATATATGATATGTGCATGAAAGTAACCGAATCCAAAACACACAAAACCGGAAACCTGGCTCTGATACCACTTGTAGGGAGTTTCTTCGGAGGCTCATTGGCTCCCATGTCCCCGGATTAAAATTTTCACTAATGAAAGAATTAATCCAGATGGGATGAGTTTCCTTAGCACAACCAATTCGTCATCGTGCTAACAACTTGAGTGATCGCTTGAACAAACTAGTTGTTCAAGCAACATAACTCTTCTAGTTGGTTAGCCGCGGAAGAGACGATGGACGGATCGCCGGTTTTTGTGTTTGTCTTCGGGGTCCATGATTATACAAAATATATACTAATGCACACTTGTATAATCAACACATAAAAGAACATGCTAAGATCAGAATATAAAGTTGTAAAACTTTTATACCTTACGATCTTCTACCGTATGTCCTATACTCCTCGTGGACGACGTGTGGGCGAAGATCCTCCACGAGTAGAAGCCTTCTAGATCGCGTTCTTCCCTTTCTTGTTCGCTGCGAACAAAGAGAAGAACAAAACAAAAAACTCCTCCTTTCTAGAACCGGCCACCAATCAAAAGAGCTCGATGTAACCACCAGACAAGGAGTGAATGGATGAGCGCCGGCCAACTTGTTGCAATGTTGCCGCCGGCCACCTAGAAGTTGTAGAAGTGTCGGCCACCAAGGAGTTGGAGAACCGGCGGCCACCAAGGAGAAAAGGAGGAGGAAGAGAGGAGCACCGGCAATGGATGAGAAGAGGATGAGGGGCGCAGGCCAAAACCCTAGGGAGAACCAAGCTTGCCGCCCACTTCTAGCCACCCAAAACCCTAGCTCCTCTAGGGTTTGTTGCCGCCCACTTTGAGATGAGCAAAACCCTAATTTCCAATTGAACCAATTATCCATCCTTGCCGTCCAACTTAAGCCCTCTATTTATAGAATTGGGCTTAAGCCTCCTTTAATCTCCACCGTCGGATCTAGGGATTTAATCTCCACCGTCGGATCTAGGGTTTTATCCCAACCGTCGGATCTAGGGTTTCATTCCAACCGTCGGATCTAGGATTTCATCCCAACCGTCGGATCTAGGGTTTCATCCCAACCGTCGGATCTAGGATTTTAATCCCAACCGTTGGTTCTAGAGTTTTGTTTTACATTCTTGGATCTAGACTTCACAAGGATTATATTAGGCTACGATAGGGACCATAAGGAGGAGTTTGATCTTGGCCACCCGATGGATCGGAACCACACAAACTTGATCCATCAATGATGTTCCATTCCACTAGAGGATCATCATTGAACTACCTCACCAACCCACGTAAATTAATATGGGCTCCATATATTATTTGTACATCCATCTCCCCATGTTTAAGATATCTAATGTCCGTCAATTAATTAATTTACTGACCATCAATTAATTAACATCTAATTCCTCGAGTAGTACCACTCAACCTTATCATCATGTTGACTAAGTCAACCAACTGGGTTTACATGATGAACCTTATGAGCTCCTCAAGGGGACATCATCAACCTAGTATATAGGACACAGTTTCCTCCTATAATCAACGGCACACCATGTAAATAATATCATTTCCCAACTTACCGGGCATATTGATTTAATCCATCTAAATCTCACCCTCTGGTAAATCAAAGAAATAAATACTAAGTACATGTGCCCGTTATTATATCAGAATTAAGAGCATGTACAACATAATATCCGAGGTCCGATTCAATTATGTAGTCAGTAATTAATTGAATCACCTCTATGTCGGTCCTGCTCAATACACCTAAGTGTACTAGTGTAACTCTATATTCAAGACAAAACAATACCAAGCTACACTACAACCATGCCAATGGTTTGTCCAAAACCATCTTGGTTGTGAGCCTCTACTTATATTCTACAAGGGACTGATAACATGATCTTCTGTGCCACACCAAGCACCATGTTATCTACAATGTAAAATATTAGACAATATGCACACATATAATAAATATATAAAGTGCAAACAATGATCATGTGATTCTTATTTCAAAATAAAATGTTCATACAAAAAGAGCTAGGCTTTCAGTATACATTCCAACATGAGTGTCACTGGATAGCAGTCAAGAATATTCTTAAGTACTTGAGAAGGACTAAAGAATATTTCTTGATATTTGGAGGCGATGAGGAGCTAACTGTAAAGGGTTACAGCGATGTCAGCTTCCAAACAGACCAGGATGATTATAGATCACAATCAGGGTTCGTGTTTTGCTTAAATGGTTGCGATATGAGCTAGAAGAGTTCCAAGCAAGACACAATTGTTGATTCTACAACAGAGGCCGAATATATCGGTGCTTCCATCTCATTCGAGAGATTATCGATAGAGTAGATGTGAAGATTTGCAGAGTAGCCACAGAGGCTAACATCGCAGATCCCTTGACCAAGGCTTTGGCACAGAAAAAGCATGATGGGCACACTAGGTCATTGGGTATTAGATACTACGGTGATTGACACTAGTGCTAGTGGGAGATTGTTAGTGAAAGCCCTAGAGTCAATCATGTGATGATTGTTGTATGGACTTTATTGTATCATATTCCTATTTATAAAGGCATGTTTATTATATTTACTTGTATTGGTGCCAAATAACTAAATATAATAATGTCCTTGAGTAGTAGGTTCTTATCTATATCAATCGATTGGTTGAATCGATAGTGACATGATATAGAGAACACTACTCTTAATCATTCCTAGTCAAGTATTAACATTCAGGGATAATGTTAATGCATAGAGACTACCATGTAGGTTAACACGATGACTTGATCTAACAAGTCATGGATATGAGATATCAAGTTGACACATGGGTATGCATTGGAGAATGTATACTGAATGACCCGCCATGAGAAAGTATCATGGATCGTTATATGAGTGTCATATACTTTCTTATGTGTCTATTAGTATGACTATTAGTTTTTAGACCTGAAGTCACCATGTTTCCCTACATAAGGAGTTGCATACTTTGGCTTCGTCAAACGTCACCCGTAAATGGGTGGACTATAAAGGCGATTACTGGGTATGTGACAAATTATGTGGAGGGATGTGAGCGATGTAGATGAGATCTATCCCTCCTATATGACGGGAGAGACATCGTTATTCTTGATAGAGTGAGACCACGAAGTGCATGGCCATGCCCAAATGAGTCAATATGAGATATTGAGCTCATTTGATTAGAGTGAGTCTACTTGGAGTTCAAGATATAGATTGTACTGAGGATGACACGGTCTATGCCTCAATTGGTCAATCTAGATGTCAAGGATAGAGGGACATTGTCACATATTGTGAGAGTCACAATTAGTAGTCACAAAGGTGATGTTGGAGCTCAACATTCTTGTAACTTGGGTAGCAATGATGTGTTGCTAGATACCTCTCATTGCTTATGTTTCTAAATCGGTTTAGGGACATTGCCAACGTTACAAGAACCTATAGGGTCACACACAAAGGGCAATTAGATGGAGATTAGATTCATATGATGAACCATGAGGATTAGGTTCATGTGATGAACCAAATTGGATTAAGAGTAATCCAAATTAGACTTATTGAGTTAGACTCAAGTTGATTCAAGTGTTGAATAAGTCTAATTTAGATTTGATTCATTTAGTCAATTTAAATTAATGAATAGAGATTCATTAAATCAAATTGACTTGAGTCAAGTGGTTAGATTTGATCAACCATGGGAGATTAGAGGTCAAGTTTGACTTGACTTGAGAGGGAAGATGAAAGGTTAAGTTTGACTTGACCAAATGCCATATCATGTTGATGACTTGGCATGGGCGGCCATTGATGATGCTCCACATCATCATTGACTTATCATGTGGTGCCACCTCATGAGGGAGACCAAGATCCATTGGCTCTTGGAGTTACATGCATGCAAGTAACCCCCCAAGACATGGAGTGGCCGACCACTATTCTCATTAGATGAGAATTGATTTTGTGAGTAACTCCAACTTCATCTTCTTCCTTGGATCATCTTCCTCTCAAGCTTGCTCTCCCATCCCTCTCCTTGGCCGAAACTTCTAAGGCTGCTAGCACACTCTAGGTTTCTTTTCTCCACCTATTGCTTGTGTGGATACCATAGAGGTGTTGGGTTTCCGGCACCGCGGCGTGTGTGTGTTCGATCACGTTTCGTAAAGATGAATACAGCGGAAGCAATAAAAATAATAAATCTACATTTATTACAACACACACAACACACGCATGCATATTACAATAAGTGTAGACATAACCGTAAATTTAAATTTTTCAATAAAAGGAAATTTATCTACATTATACCTTTCGTATGACGTGTAGCGGGAACGGCATCAACCGGAACGATCCTCGCTAGAATCGTCTCTATCCGTGTCCACGCCGAGTTCCTCGGGATGACTTCGCTAAGCCACGAGCTTCGTCTTCGTACGAGTTACTAGCCTCGTGTTGAAGACGACGTGATCGAGAGATAATCACGATCCGAATCCAAATTCGGATCCTAATACGAGTTCTCAAAACTCGCTTCTCCGGAGAGGTATTCGTCAACCAATTGATGAATCCTTCATCCTCCACCTCAGAGGATTACCGGAGATCGAATCCCCGGTAAGTTAGCCGCTGTCGGAGCTCTAACCGTTGTCCAAACGACGCTCCGACGAGAGGAGAACAAGCTGTCCAGAAAACTGGACAGCTTTGGTGGAGGTGATAGGCGCCGGCCAACAAAGGGAGATAGAGCTCACCTTGATGCCAAACTTGAAGGAGATCACCGGAGCACTAACCGATAGCAGCTTGATGCCGGCTAGGGGGAAGGAAGCAGCCTTTTGGACACCGGTTGGAGCCTCAAGGTGGCCGGCGGCAAGGAGGAGGAGAGTTAGCTCCGAATTTCTCCAAGGAGAGGTGGGCGGCAACATAGGGTTGTGGATTAGGGCTTAAACCATCCCTTAAGCCCTCTTTTATAGAGAACTAATTCTCTTAATGGTTATTGGATCATAACCATTAGGCCCGTTAACCCGCTCCATTAAGATAAGTTAAAATAAACCAAACCATGATGGTTTATTTTAAGTTAAAACGAACCGAACCAACTTTTAGTTCATTCGTTTAAAATAAACCAAACCCTTTGGTTTATTCTCCTCCATTGGATTAGAACCAAACCATTTTGGTTCATCCATTACGTCTTCATAAGACTCGGCCCATCCACGCTTCCATTGCGACTGAAATGATTTCATGCTCGCTTTATGTTTGGTCCAACCAAACCTAGTTTCTCTCGGTCTGAGAATCCCATTCTCAAGCTCATTTTAAATCCTTCGGATTATGCTCGTTGTGCGTGTGACCAAATAGGTTCTCAGTTTATGTTGGCCGTCTATAATTAACCATTAATTATAGAACGATCATGAGTGGCACCTAGTAGTACATCATGATCCCCAATTAACCGAAAAGAGCAACGGTTGATCCAGAACTATTTCTGAAACCCTTCAGCAACTCGAATGATTCGTGCCCCATTCCCTTCAATCATCCTTGTCTGTCTGGAAGTTGGCATTCGTATACCCGCGTATCACCATGTACCCTTCTCCATATATTAGGAACACATCCTTAGTTCTTCTTAAGTACTTAAGGATTGTCTTAACAGCCACCCAATGATCCATTCCTGGATCAGACTGGTATCTGCTCGTGACACTCAGAGCATACGATACATCGGGCCTTGTACATAACATAGCATACATGATAGATCCTATTGCGGATGCATAGGGAATCTTACTCATGCAAATCCTCTCGTCTTCTGTGCGCGGACACATAGACTTCGAAAGGTGTACCCCATGCCTGATGGGTAGGAAACCTTTATTGGATTCCGACATGCTAAACCTCTTTAGCACTCGGTCTATATATGTAGACTGCGAAAAACCAAGCAACCGTTTCGATCTATCTCTATAGATCTTAATCCCGAGGATGTAGGTTGCTTCTCCCAGGTCTTTCATGGACAATGTCTTGCATAACCAAACCTTAACTGACTGTAAGATTGAAACATCATTTCCTATAAGTAATATGCCATCGACATATAATACTAGGAACACGACTGCACTCCCACTAACCTTCTTATACACACAAGGTTCGTCTGGATTTTGGGAGAAATCAAACTTTTTGATTGTCTCATCAAAACAGATATTCCAGCTCCTGGATGCTTGCATCAATCCATAAATGGACCGTTACAATTTGCATACCTTGGTTATATCAACCGATGTGAAACCCTCAGGTTGTATCATATACACGTCCTCGAGCAGGTTTCCATTAAGGAAATCTATTTTCACATCCATCTGCCATATCTCATAAACATAATGAGCCGCTATGGCCAGGAGCGTCCGAATGGATTTAAGCATAGCTACAGGCGAATAGGTTTCGTCATAATCAACGCCTTGCTTTTGACGATATCCTTTTGCCACCAATCTAGCCTTATAGGTAATCACATTACCATCCATGTCGGTTTTCTTCTTGAAAACCCACTTGCACCCTATAGGCTTTATCCCTTCAGGTGGGTCAACCAAGTTCCAAACTTGGTTTTCATACATGGAATCCATTTCCGACTTCATGGCACCAAGCCACTTATCCCTTTCTGAACTTGTCAGCACTTCTTCATAACTGGTAGGCTCCTCATCATCAATGAGTAACACGTCGTTCGATTCACTTACGAGAAATCCATATCTCTCAGGAATATTGCGTGTTCTACCAGATCTACGAAGATGTGGTGTTACAATAGGTCCAGCCGATTGCTCATCACTATGAGTTGTCGGTTGTTGTGCTTCACCAGGTATCTCATCAATGTCTATTTGAGTCTCTCGAGCCTCCTCAAGCTCGACGACACTCCCACTGTTTTCTTGCAAGAGAAACTCTTTCTCTAGAAACACAGCATGCCTTGAAACAAACACCTTTTGTTCCACAGGATGATAGAATTGGTAACCCCTTGTTTCCTTAGGGTATCCAATAAATAGACATTTATCAGACTTAACATCCAATTTGTCTGATACAGTCCGCTTCACATAAGCAGGATAACCCCATATCTTCAAGTAAGATACATGAGGTTTCTTACCATTCCATATCTCATATGGAGTAGTTGAGACTACCTTGGTAGGCATTCTGTTTAACAAGTAAACAGCTGTCTGAAGTGCATAGCCCCAAAAGGACTTGGGAAGAGTTGCATGATTCATCATTGACCTGACCATGTCCAACAAGGTTCGGTTACGCCTCTCAGATACACCATTATGCTGTGGTGTATAGGGCGGAGTCCATTGAGACAATATACCATTGTCTCTTAGATAATCAAGAAACTCTTGACTTAAGTATTCACCACCTCGATCTGATCGAAGTATTTTAATACTCTTGTCATGTTGTTTCTCTACTTCATTTCTGAATTCTTTGAACCTTTCAAAGGATTCAGACTTGTGTTTCATCAAGAACACATACCCAAACCGTGAGTGATCATCGGTGAAGGTAATGAAGTAGCTATAGCCTCCTAATGCTTGAGTTGACATAGGTCCACATACATCAGTATGTATTAGACCTAGTAACTCTCCCACTCGTTCACCTTTTCCAGTAAAAGGTAACTTAGTCATTTTGCCTTTTAAGCATGATTCGCATGTATCGTATGAATCCAATTCAAACGATTCCAGAATTCCACATCGGTGTAATTCGGACATGCGTTTCTTGCTTATATGGCCAAGACGACAATGCCACATATAGGAGTCTATTTGATTATCCTTTCGAGCATGCTTGTTGCTCACTTCGATATTGAAAACGTCACTGGATACGTCCAACGTATAAACACCATTGCTTAAAGTTCCAGTCCCATAAAGAACTCCATTCAAAGTTATGTAACAACAATTGTTACTAAAAGTCAAATGGAACCCATTTCTATTTAGACAAGAAATAGAAATGATGTTCTTTATCAACGAAGGAACATAAAAGCAATTATCCAGTTCTAAGACAAGTCCTGTAGGGAGTCTCAACAAATATGTTCTGATGGCAAGTGCAGTAACCTTTGCTCCATTCCCATCACGTAAATTTGACTCTTCCTTGACGAGTCTTCTTCTATTCCTTAGCACATGTATGTCATTACATATATGTGAGCCACACCCAGTATCCAATACCCAAGTGCCTAAGGAAATAGAATGACAATCAATAACGAAGATACCTGAAGAAGATGGGGCATCCGATGCCTTATCCTTCTTCACGGACTCAAGATAAATCTTGCAATTTCTTCACCAATGGCCCTCCTTGCCATGATGATGGCAAGTGCCCTTTTGAGCTGGTTCTGCCTTTTTAGCCCTTTTCTTCTTCCCCTTCTGTTGTTCCTTTGACTCCCTCTTAGAACCTTTCTTCGAGGAATCAACTAACAACACCGTCCCTTGCTCATGCTTCTCAGAAGGCTCCACAGTCTTCAGCATGTTGAGCAGTACCACAGATGAACCTTCTTACATCTTAGAGGTGAAGAGGAGCTTGAAGACTTCGAACCTTTCGAATCTCACTTGCTCATCAACCAACTCATAAAGATGAAGGACTACGATATGAGCATCCGTATGCTCATGCTCATGCTTGAGCTTGGGTTCCATCATGGCTAGCATGATGCAACTCATTTGTTCAGAATCACTCACATGTTTCTGATAGGCCAACAATTGGTCCAGAGTTGCATTGTCACTAGGATGGGCGAGAAGAGGCACTTCGAGGACATACGCAAGCTTTTCCACCTTGAGAACAATTCTCAAGTTTCTAAGCTAGTCCAAGAAGTTCGGCCCAGTCAATTTATTTGAATCCAAAATGGAACGCAAATTCAAACACATCATGATCAATATATTAACTTAGAAATACAAAACGAGCATATATGAGAAAGATGATTTTTAAAAATGCATCAATATACATTTATAAATCCCATTCATTTTTCGAATTTCAAAAACCCCAAAATCACTTCGGGAGATCGTAGGTCCATCTCCGAATGGGCTGATATCCATCATAGATAAGAACAACCTTGGAGTGAGTCCAACAAGCCATTCTTAGCTATGATGGTGGGTATCAAGTATACCGATTACATATCATGTATATGTAACTATCACAATGTACTATCAACTAATTGAATGTTTACACATACATTGGGTTGTTAACACATTAACAAGTATGCATCATATGCATAGCACCCAACTTCACCTCTCTTCACATCGACCTTGGAGTGAGTCCAACAAATCGATGCTCCAAGTTAGAGCCGACCCATTAATCGCGAAATAGTTTTAATATGGTTAGAGCGCATTCAACCAATTAGCCAGGCTTGGAGTGAGTCCAACAACCCAAACTAACGATTGACCTCTGACTCTTACCATATTAGAGTTAAACTATTCCAATGATTTGAACATGTTCAGGTTCAAGCCGGGCTTGGAGTGAGTCCAACAACCCAAACAAGAAAGCATAACTCGGTTCTAACCATATTAATGGAAGGTGTAGGCTTTAATATTGTTTAAGGGTTTTATGTCTCATCCTCTTTGCATGCAAATAACTATTATCTACATGGCATGGCATACATGGCATACATCTACATGTCACGACACGCATGGCATAATGTTATGCATCTAATGCAATTACATGGCATACAATTATGTCATGTATATAATTTCCTTATATGTCATAACTATTTATGGAAATAAAATATGTTTAAGATTTGATTCTCCAAATCAAATCATAATTAAATTAGGAAACAAATTTCCAAATCTAATCACATATTTTATTCATGGAATTATTTGATTAAGGAAAATCTATTTAGGAAACCAATTTCCTAAATCATTAAAACTACTTATGGAAATAAAATATTTTAAGATTTGATTTCCCAAATCAAATCATGATTAAATTAGGAAACAAATTTCCAGAATCTAATCAAATATTTTATTTATGGAAAATATCAATTTCCATAAATACTTCCAACTTTCCAAAAGTGGAAGATTTCCATAAATAATTCTAGACTTTCCAAAATTGAAAAATTTCCAGAAATACATTATGACTATCGCAAAACCATTTTTACGATTATGTCGAAACACAACCTGGGCTCTGATACCATCAAGGTTTCCGCATCATGGCGTGTGTGTTCGATCACGTTTCGTAAACATGAACACAGCGGAAGCAATAAAAATAATAAATCTACATTTATTACAACACACACAACACACGCATGCATATTACAATAAGTGTAGACATAACCGTAAATTTAAATTTGCAATAAAAGGAAATTTATCTACGTTATACCTTTCGTATGACGTGTAGCGGGAACGGCATCAACCGGAACGATCCTCGCTAGAATCATCTCTATCTGTATCCACGCCGAGTTCCTCGGGATGACTTCGCTAAGCCACGAGCTTCGTCTTCGTACGGGTTACTAGCCTCGTGTTGAAGATGACGTGATCGAGAGATGATCACGATCCGAATCCAAATTCGGATCCTAATACGAGTTCTCAAAACTCGCTTCTCCGGAGAGGTATTTGTCAACCAATTGATGAATCCTTCGTCCTCCACCTCAGAGGATTACCGGAGATCAAATCCCTGATAAGTTAGCCGCTGTCGGAGCTCTAACCGTCGTCCAAACGATGCTCCAACGAGAGGAGAACAAGCTGTCCAGACAACTGGACAGCTTTGGTGGAGGTGATAGGCGCCGGCCAACCAAGGGAGATAGAGCTCACCTGGATGCCAAACTTGAAGGAGATCACCGGAGCACTAACCGGCAGCAGCTCGACGCCAGCGAGGGGGAAGGAAGCAGCCTTCTGGAAGCCGGTTGGAGCCTCAAGGTGGGCGGCGGCAAGGAGGAGGAGAGTTAGCTCCGAATTTCTCCAAGGAGAGGTGGACGACAACTTAGGGTTGTGGATTAGGGCTTAAACCATCCCTTAAGCCCTCTTTTATAGAGAACTAATTCTCTTAATGGTTATTGGATCATAACCATTAGGCCCGTTAACCTGCTTCATTAAGATAAGTTAAAATAAACCAAACCATGATGGTTTATTTTAAGTTAAAACGAACCGAACCAATTTTTGGTTCATTCGTTTAAAATAAACCAAACCCTTTGGTTTATTCTCCTCCATTAGATTAGAACCAAACCATTTTGGTTCATCCATTACGTCTTCATAAGACTCGGCCCATCCACGCTTCCATTGCGACTGAAACGATTTCATGCTCGCTTTATGTTTGGTCCAACCAAACCTAGTTTCTCTCGGTCTGAGAATCCCATTCTCAAGCTCATTTTAAATCCTTTGGATTACGCTCGTTGTGCGTGTGACCAAATAGGTTCTCGGTTTATATTGGTCGTCTATAATTAACCATTAATTATAGAACGATCATGAGTGGCACCTAGTAGTACATCATGATCCCCAATTAAGAAAGAGCAAGCGTTGATCGAACTATTTACGAAACCCTTGACCTCGAATGATTCGTGCCCCATTCCCTTCACTCATCTTATACCCACTTGGTTGGACATGGTCTATAGTGTCGATCCCACTGACTACGTCACACCTAATGACATCATTTCCTCGTCCAATGGATTCTAGTTACTGCACATGTATCGAAGAGTACCTTACTCTAAACATGTAATGCTTTGGCCAAAGACTTTAGTAACAATCCGACGAGAGGCCATGGGTATACATCTACTCGCAAGGAGTGGTGAATCCTTTATAGGCTATTCAAACACCTTCGATCACTTCGACTTATACCCAATCATCCCGGGTCCACATCTCCTTAGAGATGTTTGCTTAAGATGTCAAAGCATAAGTCTCCATGATCAAGATGACTTGAATACCGCAAGTCAAAGGAACATCGCACTTAAGCCACAGTAAGAACTTCATTGACATATCTATATATGCAGAGAACCATATGAAGTCTTACGGCTGGTCACTCCAATGAACTAGTTACCATAACTAGCATCCACGATTAACTCCGGACATCACAATGTCTCCAGCCAGTGAGAATCAGCTGCTTGGATACACCAAGGAGTATACCTCGTGCTAATCTCGACAGAATTGATGGTGTCCAAATCCATCAATTCATCAACTAGGGATAATTCTGATACATCACAATTACACATGTAGAGATACTCACTAGTTGTGATCCAATCACAAATTCTCTCATGCTGTGAATCGTATCATGGAATTCAGTAAATGAGTTTAAGATCCAATCAAATACATAAAACATGTATACTCAAATAGTGAATCTTCATTTATCATATAAATGGTTCATACATAAGGCGATTGCCTTAGGACATCTCTCATATATTACTAACAAGAGGAGTGTACATTTGACACTCTAGAGTTCCGGCAAGCTATTTGGACAAGCGGGATTTGCGAAGGGCGTCGCATCGAGGGTAACACTCTCAACTTCTAGATCTAAGGTAGATCTAGGTTTACTTAGCACATACATGTTTTTATTTTAATATATCTTTGCACGGATCCGTGGCCGGACTTCCGGGGTTTCCGCAATGCAAAAAGTGGTTTTTGCGGCTCGGAAAGTCCAACATTTAGATCTAAACATCTTAGCCTTTCATCCAGATTCAACCGATCGTGATTATCCATTCAGATTGATCAGATCCGGCCATCCAGAGTTAGATTGATCACAACCGTTTGGTGCATTGACTAGTTCATGTATTAATCAGAGTAATTAACCTAGCTTTAATTGGACGACTGGGATTAGATCTTGCTTCGATCAAACGACTGAAGGAAATCACCCTTAAAAGCCACATTTCCTAATCACACAGAGAGTCGGCTTCCATCTTCTTCTCAAGCGATTTCCCCCGATGCCACCACCTTTTTTATCGCCACACTCTCTACCTTCCTCGCCGGTCGTCGGAGATGAAAGGGGATTCCTTCCTTCTCCGGCGATCGGTGCTACTCCATCACACCCTCCACTGTCAATAGCCATCTCCTCCACTCCGAGCTCTATCACTGTCGACCAATCGGAGAGGGTATTCCCCTCCAATCGGTCCAGCCACCACTATAACTATCGGAGTGGAGATTCCCCTTCATTATCATCTCGCTTAACCACTTTCAGACTCGTGGCGCTCCCTACTCGTGGCGCTCGCATTGACGGCCAAAGACCTTCACAGGTGCCGATTTCATCTTCCATCCGACCAGCTCTTCCACATTTGTGGCCAGCACCTTCACGACAGCGCCGATTGCATCTTCCATCTGACGACAATTACAACTTCAATTTAGGATTCCTACAACAAGTTTTTCCAATGTTGATTGTTGTGTTTTTTACTCTTTGTTGTGGAATGATTGTAATTAAATTCGCTTTCATATTTAGATTAGCATGTACTTAGTTTAATTTGTTTCATGCTTACATACTGTTCGGTGAAATGTTTCTTTGAGTAATTAGGTTGTAGTTCATTAGGTTAGATTTAGTTTCATGCTTTACTTTACTTTCATGTTATTTTGCATTTGACTTGTTATTTAAATTCTTGCACTTTCTTTTTTGAATGCTTAGTTTGAGTTTCTTTTAATTTCATCGCAATCGTAGTTTAGTTAGATTAGAGTTTGATTACCTGCATTGTCTTTTCGTTTAGTAGGATTAGCCTTTTAAAATCCAAACCCCCATCTTCAATAGAAAATCCAAAGCAATAATTATGGATCCTAACCCTACTAATCTATCCATTACACTCATTGGGAAATGATCCATGCCATTCCCTATGCTATATTAGCGTAGAGAGGGATTGGTAATTAGTTTATAACGATACCATGACAAATACTATTATCACCGTCGCGACAACAATAAAATGGTCGACATCAACATCCATCCACCGAAGTTCGAGGGTGAAGAAGGATGGAGGTATACTTCGAAATCGATTTTGATATGATTCTAATCATTGAAAATGGTTTTGAAGTGCCAAGGGGCAAAGACAACAAGCCGTTAGTAAAATCAAGATGGATCGAGGAGCAACGACAACAATTCAAAACAAACATTAAGGTAACAAACTCGTTAATAAAATTGATACCTTATGATATTTTGTGCAAGATAGGTGAATTTGGGGATGCTGAGTTGTGGGACAAGTTGGTCAAATTCCACGAACATCTCGAACCGGCACAATTAGAGGATGAATGTCCATCAACATCCGAGGGTGTGGAAGAATTGGAGGAAACCTCCACATCTAGAAGTGAGGACTCGGAAGTTGAGAGATGCTCAACATCCGAATTGGTAGAAGAGGTAGGAGAAGTGGAAGAAGCATCCACCTCCGGAAGAAGTGAAGAAACCTCCCATATCGCCTCTACCGATCTAGGTAACTCAAATGCAAATCATAAAAATAAGGATCACATAATTTGCTTTGAGTGTAGGGAGAAAGGGCATTACAAGAGCAAATACCCAAGATTGGCTAAGGAGAAAGCGCCGACGCCAAAAGTGCTGCAAAAATCTAAGGATGCCAAAGTCCTCGCTAGGAAAAGCAAAAAGCACATTGTGTGCTTCAAGTGCAATAAATGGGGACACTACCGAAGCCAATGCCTTAGGGGGAAGAAGAAGGGGCAAGAAGGAGATACACAAGTAGGGGGAGCTTCTAAATCAAACCCTAAGGTATATTTTAATGCACCTTCTAGTTCTAGGGTTAAAAAGCATGCTAGAAATTATTTTAGTACTCTTGCTATTGCTCATGAAAAGCATGCTAGTAAGAGTAATAGATTTTATTGTTTAGGTGCTAAGCATGTTAATTTACCTAAGGACAAATCTAGAACTAATAACTCTAGACTCATTTTACCTAGGGAGTCCATTAGGAAGGTAGAGAACCACTAGGCCTTAATCCCAAGAATCATAGACATATGCCTTGGAAGAGTCATTCCCAAAAGATGAATGAACAATCAAAATTGGGAAAATTAGAATTGGAAAATCAAGCTTTGAGGTTAAGTCTTGAAAAATTGGAGAAGACCCTAGCAAAAATGACAAACTCATTAAGGGGTCTAATGATCAAAATCTAAGACCTAGGAGACAAGAACCGTCCAAGGGAAAGAAAGGTTTGGGTCACAAACCTAAGTCCAACCACAATATTCCATTTGATTATGGAACTAAATCTAGATATAAGAAAACTAAGGTTAATTGGGAAGTCATCCTTGTGGTTAACCAAGGTAGGTGTCTAGTGGCTAAGGTGTCAAGGAAACTTAAGGAAGCTACTAAGAAGGTTACAAGGGGAGTTACCCCTAGAGTTAACCTAGGAAAGACCCAAATGACTAAGGATTTGATGCCAAAAAGGGTCATTAGGAAGATATCTAGGAAAGTTATCTAGGTATTGGGTTCCTAGGAGTGTGATTGATTTTTGCTAGATGGATTAGGGTGTGTCAACCCTAAGTGGATGAGTAGTTAACCTAACCATGGTAGAGTTGACACTTTAGGATGTGCCAATTTATTTTGAGAAGTTGAAAATTGATTAAATTGTCACAACTAGGAGTTAGGAGTCATGGTGTGTCATTTTGGGTTTTTGTCACAAGTGTTATTAAGGCAAAATGGATTTAATTCTAGAAATGACAATTTGGGCTTAACACTTAGGTATTTTATACCTTAGTATTTTATACTTGCTATGCTTTGTTTGCCTTACCATGTCATGATATCATATTTATTTTTAATCATAAAAATGTCATGATTTATGCTTAGGAATGTCATGTTATGCTTAAGTTCATATCACATGTCATGACATCATTATTATTGGCACATGCTTTTAGTTATGTGATCATTTATGTCATAATCATCATTCATGCATTAATTAAAATGGATTTAAGGACTATAGCATGATTTGAAGTCCCATGTATAAGGGAATCAAATAGAGTTGCCTAGCATATGCATGCGACCCTAAATGAACAAAACCCACATCTCACTAGAACAGTTGACTTGTATGTGTTTCATACACTTAGATACAAGTGAGATGTTAGGAAAAGGAATTAAGGTTTTTAAAATCATTTCAAAACCATTTTAAAAAAGCTTTGGTGAAGTCTATCTTTTGATAGCAATCACCATTAAATGAGGCGATACAAAGTATGGTTAAACATTGGAAATTTCAATGGTTTTGAACTTTATGTCAATCTCACTAGTTTATGAGTATTTTAATTTCTAAATATTTTTCTCTCATAATGTTTGTTATAAGTAATGCACGTATGAATTTTCAAGATTTTTCAAATTACATATTTTTACTTATGAATTTTAAAATTTCATTTCTGAACCATGATTTACGCCTTTGTGTAGAAATCGATTCATTACCATGGATGACAATCGATCAGGCGTCAGGCGATCATTGGTATTGTAAGTCATTGCGAGTTGATTTTGGGTAAACAAGTTTTGTTAGGCCCATGTTCAGCTATGTCTAGGTTCCCTAACTGCTCCTAATCCTAGGATATGCTTTGGAGAGCATTGGAAGCATGGAAATCCATTGAAAATGGATTAGGAGAATTATTTAGGGTGTGTATCGAATTAAGGGAGGCAAAAGTTCAATGTTGAATCTTTGCCCTTATTTTTGATTGTTTAGTCTTCCTATTGGCTTAGGGACTCTCCAAGGACATTGTTGGTGCAATGGTCAAGGGGGAGCAAGACTTTAGGGGGAGGTTATCCATCTTGGAACGATGGATGTATTTTTTTCTCATGGGAGGAGAATTGGGGGATTACCTCTCTTAAGTGATATGAGACTTATCACTGGGAAGAGTGAAGGCATCCTAGATATATATTTGGACCAAGGGGGAGATTGTAAGATCTTATTGGGATATGAGACATTGACACTCTTGGGGAGGACCTTTTTGATGTATGCCAAAAAGGGAGAGAAAGTACCAATTGGGGTTAGATGGAATTCTCAAAGGTGAGAATTGCCAATTGGGGATAATTGGTAGACTTGAGTTAGGGCACCTAACTTAAAGGTGTTTGTGTTTTTGTTAAACATCAAAAAGGGAAAGATTGTTGGTGCAATTATCCCAGGTCACGATTGACCGGACTCAAGTTTGACTCGAGCAGTATTTTTATGTTAGACAAAACATATGACATGTGATTGTCATGGGAAGACCAAGTGTGTAGCCTTAGCCATGTAAGTCCAAGTGTGTAGCCTTGGCGGTGAAAGTCCAAGCATGGGGCTTGGCATTGGAAGTCCAACATGGAGTTGGTAAGGGAAGACCAAGTGTGTAGCCTTGGCCACATAAGTCCAAGTGTGTAGCTTTGGCGGTGAAAGTCCAAGTCATGGGGACTTGGCATTTGGGAAGTCCAAGGGGTGGTTTAGCGGTGTAAGGCCAAGTGGTAGTCTTGGGAGCATAAGTCCATATGTACCTTAGCAGTGTAGACTCCAAGAGCATGACAATAGCCGAAGGAAGCACCTGAAAGCTAGCGTATGGATGAACAAGTCATGGATGACTTGGAGGGATCCGCGCATGGATGAACAAGTCAAGGATGACTTAGAGGGATCCAATAGGCGCGAGGCTAGTAGAGGTGACTAGAAGGCTTAAGTCTAGGCTAAGGGTGTCTAGAAAGTATAAGGGCATCATACTTCTTTGGTTAAACCTCATGTTTGAGGTTTACCAGTCGACTGGAGTGATGTACAAGTCGAATGGTGGCAGCCGACTTGCATTCGACTACATCGCGATGCTTGGCAGTTGACTACCAGCCTTGAGTAGTCGACTGGCCTTTGGGCAGTCGACTACCATGGAGTGACAGTCGACTGCTAATGTTGGTTGCAAGCACAGAACGCTCGGTAGCTGACTAATCAGTCGGCTACGAGGTTATCAGTCGACTAATGGTAATGGATAGTCGACTGCCAGTGTATCCATTGACTTGATGCCAACGTGGATTAGGCTATTGTCTCACAATGTCTACAGGAGCAGTCGACTGGGGACTTATGGCAGTTGACTGTTAGGCGCGGAATCTACCTGAGACAAGCATAAAAAGAGGAGCTTGGGGAGGATTTCTACAACGATATTTGGGGAGATTTTGGAGGGGAATTACTGCTGCATTCCAGACCTTCAAGAGCAAACCAAAGCAAGCAACAAGCAAGAGTTCAAAGTCATTTGTTGTAAAGTTTTCTTTACATATTTCATTATTATCTTTGTATTTTCTTGTACTTATTGTATTACGTTTGTAATTGCTTGTACGAGGTTTCTCCACCTACGACTTGTTGTCGAGAAGAAGTTTGAGTAGTGGTGTGTCATCACTCGAGCTCGTTGAGTTCACCTCGTGGAGTAGGAACCCTAAGGTTCCAAACCACGTATATCGATTGTGTCTTGTGTGTGCTGTATCTTTATTTCATTTTTATCATTATTCCACTATGCATATTAATGACTCATTAGACAATTAAGACGAGTGACATCCATCTACAATATCATTCTATTCAACCCCCCTTCTAGACGGACCACGATCCTCCAACATTCAAGAACCCTTACTTTGAATTCGAGAGATCGTAGGTTTTTCTCTGAGTGAGTTGATATCCACTATAGATAAGAACAATCTTGACGTTAGTCCAACAAGCCATTCTTAGCTATAGTGGTAGGTAGTGATGAACACGAACACGACCTCAAATCTCACAACGGGAACTGTTGAGGACTTGAAGCGTGCCATCGTGCTCAACGCCTACAAGTGCACGGATGTCGTCATGTGATAAATAGATTATCGATCCCACAGGGACTGAGATTTGAATACCGTTTGTCCAATGGATGTTTGTTGTTTAGAATTGGATTCTAAGGTTGTGGTGGTGAGGTTGACGGTGGTCCTAACTCTAGTACGGTGTCACACGGAGGAAGGCAAGGTAGGTTCGGGGATCTAAGAGGGGGGGATTCTAGGACTTTGGTTTCACTTGTGTGTCGTGGAACATACTATCAATTAAATGTTGTCTAGATCTCTAATCATAATCTCATGGAAGGGACATCATACACTTTTCCGATGACCTCTCGCATCTATCGGGAACTACCTGCTTCTAACAAGCGAACCTTTTGGATCATTAGAGCTCAAGGGGTTGATACTGTTGGGAGCCCCCTGTAACTAAGGTCCCTCAACCCTTCTAGAGTTAATTTCTCCTACTGTGGCCGCCCTATATTGTTAAGATAGGATAGACGGTACGAGAATGCCAAATCAATCCCTATGAAGAGTCAAAACGTATCCCGTTTCCTACTCCATCATACCCTTCTATCTATGGTTACTGGAGAGAGGGCAACCACTAGGTTCCTCCTTAGTTCTCCTAGATCTTTGATACAAAGGCTGTCACCCCTTGTATTGGCTATGCACAGTAGACAGAAAAACAAAACACAATCATCTTCAATCCAAACAACACAAATTGTGAATATAAATTCAAAGACGAAACATATATTCAACTAGCATGTTCTATGCACACAAGCTACTCCCTAATCCTAGAATTAGAGTATCTACTCCATAAATGAAAGAGAAGAAACACAAGGCATGATTGAATTCATCATTACAATGCAGAAGATGTATAGAAAATAAATTACAGTGTTGTTTGGTTCTTCTCTTCAGCATTGGAGCATAGATTATGATCCTCAGGCCACTTCCTTCCTCCCCATTGCGAGTTTCCGGTGTTTTTCAGGGCACCAGTGTACCGTCTCGGCCATTAGGCCTCCCCCTGGGGGTTGGGCATGGCCTTCCTTATATTGACTTGAGGTCGAGGCCGCCCGAATCCATGAAAAAACCCTAGTCACACCGAAAAATGCCAGTGCCACACGACCGTGTGGATCCACACGGCCAAGAAATGTGTGGCGCTGGGCTAGTGGGGCATGACCATGTGATTTCACACGGTCAGGTCGTGCCTCCCTTCATTCCGCTTACCGAATGCCTTCCTTTTGCTCCAAAAGTGTATTGTTTATCCCGTAAAATGTTGTCCTGCACACAAAAGCACAAAGAGCAAATCTCCGAATTAGAAAATAGGAAATGCATGTAAAACAAACTATGATATGCATGAAACAAGTATAAAATACAACGAGATGTGAGCAAAAACTACTCTTAAAATCCTATATATTTTGCGCACATCAATTCCCCCCAGACTTAAATCTTTGCTTGTCGTTAAGCAAACCTCAGTGCCATGAAATTTTAGAAAGCATTGTTCCTTACTTAGCATGTCAACTAGATTTATCAAGTGATATTTTCAATAAAAGCAAAATAGATATGTTTCTAAAAATTCACTAAGTTAGCTTCTTATGCACGTGCTAAGCCAATCGTCTTAAGGGATACATCGTTCCATGGTAAGTTAAGTCGTCATCTTATAACTTTCCTAAGGTTTCCGACTTTTAGGCACTAGTTTTCCCTAAGCGAGGGTCGTTCCCTAGATCTAGCATAAAGTCTCAAAGGCATGCTCGGTATTGAGAGAAATTGATAGGTGTTTCCCTAGTAACCTAACTCGGTCTCAAAGGGGCACCTAAACATTTCCACCCACGACAACTATTTTTTTTATCCTTTTTTTTTCTCACTGGGATTTTGATTTTTCCGAATGGGCTTATACAATCCGAGCATCTTCAGTAACTAAAATGCTAAACCTAGAGTCACCTATGAATTCCAAAGTACTAGACTATTGGGATGAATCATAACTATGTATGTACTAGATTCTTCCTTTCAGAATATTCGTCAAATGTAAGTGTAGAAATAAAACCTAACCAGTGCAAGTCTAGAACATTCATTAGAGCATATAAAATAAAATACCATGAGATAAATAAAGTTAAGCTACCTATGAAAACAATTCGCAAAGAGATCATCAAAATATTACTGAGGCAGCTTAAAGATAGCAAAAACTAAGTGCTGAAAGAATCTAAACACTCTACGCATGAACATATGAATAAAAACTAAAACTAAAAATGCAAGTATCAAGAAAGAAACTACTGCTAGAAACAAAATAAATCAAAACTTGGGATCTCCCCCCAGACTTGTATGAAGCTATACCTCTAATATGGCGGTCGAATCTTCTCTAAGTGCATCCTTTGGTTGTTATGTGTCGTCGACATCCTTCTTATAACTTTATCCTCCAATGGACTTTCCACTCATCATTTTGTACATTTCAAAATAAGAATACTCGAGTTACATCCAAGTCTAGATCTATTTTACAACTAGAAAAATAGAGAGGAAGGCACGACTCGCAGGCCGTATTATGAATTACAACATGCACACACTACACAACCACAATCACATTAGGGTTAAAGGTCATAACCATGCACCATGACATACAACGTTGACAAAGATCTATGACATGCAGATTTTATTTTGATTCTATGTATGACATATAAGCCGCTACGACATGGCGATCCCACTAGCCAGTTAGCGGGCGGGGTCAAGGGGCAGCGCCGCTTGCAGTGTTTGCAGAGGGCTACGCCCCTCGAGCAAAATTTTATTTTAACAACTCTATGAATGAGTCGCTGCCATTAGTCCATCATAATGAACCCGAGACCCTTGCTTGCCACTGTTTGTAGTAATTTTGAGTGATAGATCCGAACGACAAACATGTTGTTCGATCAACAAATATGTCATGCATATCTTATTGCACAAAATCACCCAAACAATCATGCATGCACTTATAATAAACTTCTTATACAAAATTTTTTATCACATATAAAATGACCTACGATGATCTTTATGTATGATCTTTCGCAAGTGGCTCTGATACCACTATTGGGAATCCTATGTGATAAATAATGAAATCGCAATGGAAAAACACTCCCTTGAGTGATCCATGTGAAAGAAAACTCATACAAAGTATAGATAAAAAAAGGCCCTATTCTATAGGGTATACCCTTGATGCATACCCTTTGTCTATCCCGCTCGTCCACTGTTCGCCGGATCTCTTGCACGTTCAAGTGTTCGTGCCTCTATGGTATCCACACGAACACTCTTTTGGAGAAACGATACAAAACCTTTGGTTGTGCTAGCAACCAAAACAAGACTCTCCGCACAAGACATTGGCCAAGAATAAGGGAGAAGGGAAAAATAGAATCCACGATACCAAAAATCCAATTCCCAACAGGCTCACGTTGAGGAGGAGCTTAAATCCCATTTTTCCCATGCATTAAAATCTCATTTCATGCATTGATTCAATTGCATGCACCAATTATTTTCATGCAACGTTTAGGAGTCAATTAATCCCATTGCATGCAATTAACTCCCATTTCATGCAATGTTGAGGAATCCTTTCAAATTCCATTTCATGCAATTAATCCCATTGCATGCAAAAGGCTTCTCAAATTTCAATTTCATGCAACGTTCATGAGTGGAGTTAAATTCCATTTTTCATTTGCCTACATGATTAATCATCATTAATCATGCTAACCTTCTTCAATTGGTTTCACTTGAGTCTAACTCAAATTAAACCAATTTGAGTCCAACTCAAATTAGGCCAAGCAATGAGTCTAACTCATCCTAGTCCATTCAATTAATTAATGATTCATTTAGCCGAACTAAAATGATCCTATCTCCAAAATAACATGTTCTTTGTGTGTGACCCTATAGGTTTTCGTAACGTTGGCAATGTCTCTAAACCACTTTAGACACATAAGCAATGAGTTGCATCTAGCAATGCATCATTGCTACCCAAGTTATGAAAATGTCAAGATCCGACAAAAATCTTTCTGTGACTACTATCTTGTAGAACCTTGTCCTTCTATCCTCGATATCTAGATTGATCAATGAGACATATAGACTGTGCCATCCTCTTATAAATCTTTGTGTTTCTTGATCCCCAAGTAGACTCACTCAAACAAATGAGCTCAATATCTCATATTGACTCATTTGAGCATGACCATGCATTTAGTAGTCCTACTCTATCAAGAGGCCTAATGATATCACTCCCGTCATATGGGAGGGATAAATCTCATCTATATCACTCACATCCCTCCTCATAATTTGTTATATACCCAGTAATCACCTTTATAGTTCACCCTATTACGGGTAATGTTTGATGATACCAAAGTACATAACTCCTTATGTAGAGAATCGTAGTGATTACAGGTCTAAGGACTATTCATACTAATAGTCACATGAGAAGGTTTATGATACTCATATAATGATCCATGAAACTTTCTCATGGTGGGTCAATTCAGTATATATTCTCTAATATATACCCATGTGTCAACGTGATATCACATATCCATGACCTGTGAGATCAAATCATCAATTGACCTACATGCTAGTCTCAATGCATTAATATTGCCCTTATATATTAATACTTGACTAGGAATATTTAAGAATAGTGTTCTCCATAGCTTCTCACTATCAATTCTATCAATTGATATGCTGTAGATAAGAACCTACTTTCTAGGGCATTATTATATTTATTCAGCTAGCACAAGTATGAAGTAAATATAATAACCAAACTTTGCCTATATTATTAATACAATATGATACAAAAAGTCTCTAGTCAATCATCACATAATTGGCTCTAGGGCTTATTACTAATAGATTCCAGTTATCATTGTGTTAATTTAGAGAATGATAGATCATAGAGGAGCTTTTACTTTGGCAACTACAAGTGATTAGGGTTATTATAGTTGGGATTTGTTTGTAGTTCAATTGATTGGGCAGATTGGGTTTCTCTCAAATTGGAGTAAGAATATGTGAGGGTGAAGGTAAGCTTTAATTTTTATGTTATGTAGTTGGTTGTGTTAAAGCTGTGAAACTTTGTGATTGTTATGTGAAGAGAGTGATCGAAGTAAGGATGGTTGCTAAATTGCTCTAATCGTTAGAGATTGAATTCCCTAACCATGGATCAAGAAGCGGTGCAACTTAGACGAGGCAAGGTGAGTTGGATTGGGATAATTTATGAATATGTACCATTATTGTTGTGATTTAATTGATCTACTGATAGGTTTGTTGTTAATAGAAGAGTAATTGTTGGGAATTAATGAATGGTATGAGGTTATGCCACTATGGGATTTGGTTAATTAATCAGGGATTAAGATTGGGATAGATTCTTATTCCTACAGTTTTATTATGCTAGCTTTTGGTTATATTGTATTCTACAATTTTAGGTATTTGATTCAAGGAAGAGTTCTCGGACATGAAGACCATTAGTACGACCTGTATATCAAGTGGGTAATTCCACTTTTGTGTCCGTAGATCGTTGATCTTAGTGCATGAATTTTATTATGATGTTGGTATCATTATTGTAGGGACCGATGACCGCACTAGGGGGGTGGATAGCAGTTTCTTCGCTTCGATGGATTGAATCCGTGTTCATCTAAAAAACTTGTTATACGTAGTGGGAATAATAAAACATAAACTAAAACAAAAACAAACACTCACACAAGACAAGCGATATAACGTGGTTCGGAACCTAGGGTTCCTACTCCACGAGTCAAGCTCAAGTGAGCTCTAGTGATGCACACCACCACTATCAAACTTCTCCTTCTTGGTGACACACCAGAGGTGGAGAAACTTCTTACAATAGTCTTACAACAATAAGAGTAAAGATACAAGCAAATATAAAGGAAATACAACAACAATGTAAAGAAAACTTTATGAAAGATCGATTCGAATGCTTTGCTTGTTGGTTGCTTGGATGAGCTTGAAGGACCCTGAAATGCACTAGCACTTTAACTCAAATTGCCCCTAGAACCGCTTCAAGAACAATGGTCAAAATCCTCCACGAACTACTCCTTTTATGACTTGCATCGGATTGATTTCGTGCCTGACAGTCTCACAATGGACTTGATCCACGTTGGCATTCCAGCCAACAGATACATCATCAGTCGACTATCCTTAACTGTAGTCGACTAGCGAGAATTCTGTGCTCTGGTGGTTAACTACCAATTGATTTCCATCCATGGTAGTCAACTGCTTAAGACCAATCAACTGGCCACAATGGAAGTCGACTTCCAGAGCTTCACTCGAGAAGTCGAAGGACAGTCAACTATCAGACCAGTCGACTAGTCATAATCCCAGTCGACTGATCTAAGTTGACTAGGCTGCCAAATGTCAAACACTCGACCAATTGATTACTATCATTTAATGTATTATTTTGGTGCTTAATATCAATGTTTTTATCCTCAAAAGTGATTTATTGTCGATTATTAACATGTTTTATGAGTTTGAATTCATTTTGGACCTTATTGTAAATTCTCCTAAAATTTAGACTTATATGCAAATTTATCTTTGTTTGTAGGAGATCGAGATGAGCCAATGGACTAGACTCAAGTTGCATCAAATATGACTTCATCTAGGGTAATAATGGTCATTTCAATCTGATTTAATTTGAGCCCTTCATCAAGATCGAAGGCAATTCAATCAAGAGATCAGATCTGAGTAATATGGACCTCTCGATGAAAGTGGTTTGATTCTGAGCCATCTATCCAACTCTGGAGAGCTCCAGTCCATACATTTAGATCTGGACATCTTAGCCCTTCATCTAGATTCGACCGATCATGATCGTCCATTTAGATTTATCAGATCATTTCATTCAAAATCGGAGAGATCTTAACTGTTGGATGCATAACCTCCTTAATTGATTAATCAAGGATTTAACCCTAGCTCTAATGGACGGCTGAGATTAGAGGGCTATTTGATCGGATAATAATGGAAATGTAGCTTAAATATCCAACATTTCCTCACAATCATAGAACAGAGCCGTGACTTTCTTCGCCAAATTGTGCGAGCAACGACCTATTCCTCTCCGCGGCGGTGACAGGTTCGATAACCCATCTCCGGTGACCTTTTCCCCCATCCAGCCGTCGTTGATCCCTTCCCATCCCACTGGAAAATCGAGATGTCGGGATTCGCCAGCTCGGTCACCACGAGAAGATGCAGGGATTCCGGTCCACCCTCTACATCGGCGAACTTTCCAGCACCTGCGACTAGAGTTGAGATGCCTCGGCTGGACATCATTCGAAAGGATGAGGTCAACTTCTACTATGGTGGTTCAGCAACATCTTTTCCTAGCTCCAACAACTTCTTTGACAACCCAATTTTGATGGCAGAGCAATAATCTAGCGACGGTGAAGATCCTTACAACCACTGTTCCAGTTCCACTCCTTTCTGCGGTCGTGGTTAGGTCGCTCCGCCTTCTAGTTCCATCCCTTGGATGCGGTGGTTCGACAGCTCCGCAATCCATCACCAAAGTAGTAGGAAATTATTCAGTTCCAGTTCAGCAATTGTTGGAGGATTTGTCGCCAAGGAATCTATTCATTCCATCTATCGGAAGGGGTTGTTCGGGCCATCGTCATTGCCAGAGAGGGAGGTTCCTTCTCCAAGTGTTTTGGATCATCAATCTACTTATCTTTGGAATTCATGAATTGAACTTGTTATCATCCCCTAATTGTTACTTTCGTAGTTTCATTCGTAGATTAAGTTGTTGAATTTGTAGTTTAATTTGTAGTTAGTTTGTAGCTTGTCTTGCAGTTTACATTGTAGTTAATTCGTAGTTTGTCTGAGAGTTTAATTAGTAGTTTCATTTGGATGTTTAGTTGTAGTCTAATTAGGATGTTTAGTTTTGAGTTTGATTTGTAGATAATGAGTTTGATTTTGGTAATCATGCTAGCTCGGAGGCTCATTGGCTCCCATGTCCCCGGATTAAAATTTTCACTAATAAAAACTAATCCGGATGGGATGAGTTTCCTAAGCACAACCAATTCATCGTCGTGCCAACGACTTGAGCGATCGCTTGAACAAACTTGTTGTTCAAGCAATCAACTCTTCTAGTCGGTTAGCCGCAGAAGAGACGACGGATGGATCGCTGATTTTTGTGTTTCTTATCGTGGTCCATGATTATACAAATACATACAAATGTAAACTAGTACAATCAACTCATACATAAAGTAAGCATCCACACAAAACATGCATATAATTGAAAAGCAATTATAAACATAATACAAAAGAACATTAATCAAAATAAACAAGATTATACCTCTTGTTATACCTCTTGATCTTCTATTGTATGTCCTCCCTCCTTTTGGACGTTGTGTGGGCGACGATCTACCAAAAGTTGAAGCCTCCTAGATCACCAATCTTCCATTCCTTGTTCACTAGGAACAAAGGAAGATCCTAAAATAAAACTCTTCTTCCTTTCTAGAACCGGCCACCAAGTCAATAAACTCGATGTTGCCGCCGGCCAAGGAAGATAAAATGGAGTATGGAAACCAACCAAAAGAGAAACAACAAGGGCATGGGCACCGGCCAACATTTGGAGAAAGGAATGGAAAACAATCCTCCTCCTTGTTGCCGCCCAAACCCTAGACAAAGCTCTCCTAATTTCCGGCCATGGATGAAGGGAAGGAGAATAGGTTGAGCTCCGGCAAAGGTAGAGGGAACAAGGATAGTGGCCGGCCAACACTTAGAAGGAAGAAGAAAAGGATCTTCATCTTCTTGTTTCCGCCCACCCTAATCCCAAAACCCTAACCCTAGCCGCCCAACCCCAATCCTATCCCAACTAGGATTTGATTGCCATGAGGAAGCTATCCTAATGCCATCCAACCTAAGCCATAGAAGGAAGGGAGAAGCTTGGGTGCCGGCCAAACCAAGGAGGAAGGAGGAAGAAGGGTTGCCGCCCACCATTGGGAAGAAGAAGAAGAGGCTTCTTCTTATTGTTGCCGCCCAACACCATGAACAAAACCCTAACCCTAGCCTCCTCCTATTTCTTGCCGCCAAAGCCACCTTATCTCAATTTGGTTTTTCCATCTATTTTGCCGCCCAAGCCTAAGCCCATATATATAGAGTTAGGTTTAGGCCTTGGTTTAATCTCCTCCATTGGATCTAGGGTTTTAATCTCAACCGTCGGTTCTAGAGATTTAATCTCCACCGTCGGTTCTAGAGATTTAATCCCAACCGTCGGATCAAGAGATTTAATCTCAACCCGTCGGATCTAGATATTTAATCCCAGCCGTCAGATCAAGAGATTTAATCTCAACCGTCGGATCTAGAGATTCGATCTCAACCGTCGGATCTAGAGATTTGATCTCAACCGTCGGTTCTAGAGTTTTGTTTTCCATCATTGGATCTAGACTTCATGAGGTGTTAATAGGCTACAATAGGGACCATGAGGAGGAGTTGGATCTTGGCCACCTGATGGATCGGAAGCACACAAACTTGATCCATCAATGATGTTCCATTCCACTAGAGGATCATCATTGAATTACCTCACCAACCCCCATAAATTAATATGAGCTCCATATATTATTTGTACATCCATCTCCCCGTGTTTAAGATATCGAATGTCCATCAATTGATTGATTTACTGACCATCAATCAATTAACATCTAACTCCTCGAGTAGTACCACTCAACCTTATCATCATGTTGACTAAGTCAACCTGCAGGGTTTACATGATGAACCTGATGAGCTCTTCAAGGGGACATCATCGACCTAATATATAGGACACAGTTTCCTCCTATAATCAACGTCACACCATGTAAATAATATCATTTCCCAACTTACCGGGCATATTGATTTATTCCATAGAAATCTCACCCTTTGGTAAATCAAAGAAATAAATACTAAGTACATGTGCCCGTTATTATATCGGGATTAAGAGCAATAAATTATGTAGTCAGCAATAAATACTAAGTACATGTACAACATAATATCCGAGGTCCGATTCAATTATGTAGTCAGCAATAAATTGAATCACCTCTATGTCGGTCCTGCTCAATACACCTAAGTGTACTAGTGTAACTCTATATTCAAGACAAAACAATACCAAGCTACACTACAACCATGCCAATGGTTTGTCCAAAACCATCTTGGTTGTGAGCCTCTACTTATACTCTACAAGGGACTGATAACATGATCTTCTGTGCTACACCCAAGCACCATGTTATCTACAATGTAAAGTACTAGACAATATGCACACATATAATAAATATAAAGTGCAAACAATGATCATGTGATTCTTATTTCAAAATAAAAATTTTCATACAAAAGAGCTAGGCTTTCAGTATACATCCCAACATTTGACTGGTTAATTGCAAAGCTTAGCTTAATTGTTTGTTAGCTTGATTTCTTGCATGTTTAAGTGCTATTTCTATTAGTTAGGAGCGTTTTAGAATAGGTTAGATTTATATCATGTTTTCTTTACACTCATGCTATTTTGCATTTGAATTGTTGTTTGAACTACTGCATGTTGGGTTTCCGGCACCGCGGCGTGTGTGTGTTCGATCATGTTTCGTAAACATGAGCACAGCGGAAGCAATTAAAAATAATAAATCTATATTTATTACAACACACACAACACACGCATGCTATTACAACAAGTGTAGACATAACCGTAAATTAAAATTTGCAATAAAAGGAAATTAAACTACGTTATACCTTTCGTATGACGTGTAGCGGGAACGGCATCAACCGAAACGATCCTCGTAAGAATCGTCTCTATCCGTATCCACCCCGAGCTCCTCGGGATGACTTTGCCAAGCCACGAGCTTCGTCTTCGTACGGGTTACTAGCCTCGTGTTGAAGACGACGTGATCGAGAGATGATCACGATCCGAATCCAAATTCGGACCTAAAAACAAGTCCTCAAGACTCGCTTCTCCGGAGAGGTATTCGTCAACCGATTGACGAATCCTTCGTCCTCCACCTCAGAGGATTACCGGAGATCAAATCCCCGATATGTTAGCCGCTGTCGGATCACTAACCGTCGTCCAAACGACGCTCCGACGAGAGGAGAAGAAGCTGTCCAGAAAACTGGACAGCTTGGTGGAGGAGTAGGCGCCGGCCAAAACAAGGAGAGAAAAGGCTCACCTTGATGCCGAACCTATAGGAGATCACCGGAGGGTCGCCGGAGGTTCACCGGCTGGAGCTTGGATGCCGGCAAGGGTCTTGGACGGCACAAAGCTGGCGGCGCGGCTTGTAGTTAGGCGCCAAAATTCCTCCAAGGGTGGCGGCAACTTCAAGCTAGGGTTTTGGATGATTAGGGTTTAACAATCCCTTAAGCCCTCTTTTATAGAGAACTAATTCTCTTAATGGTTAATGGATCATATCCATAAAGCCCGTTAACCCGCTCCATTAGGATAAGTTAAAATAAACCAAACCATGATGGTTTATTTTAAGTTAAAACGAACCGAACCAAGCTTTGGTTCATTCGTTTAATATAAACCAAACCCTTTGGTTTATTCTCATCCATTGGATTAGAACCAAACCATTTTGGTCCATCCATTATGTCTTCATAAGACACTGCCCCTCCACGCTTCCATTGTTGAAACAATTTCATGCTCGCTTTATGTTTGGTCCAACCAAACATAGTTTCTCTCGGTCTGAGAATCCCATTCTCAAGCTCGTTTTAAATCCTTTGGATTACACTCGTTGTGCGTGTGACCAAATAGGTTCTCGGTTTATGTTGGCCATCTATAATTAACCATTAATTATAGAACGATCATGAGTGGCACCTAGTAGTACATCATGATCCCCAATTAACCGAAAAGATCAACGGTTGATCGAACTATTTACGAAACCCTTGATGCTCGAATGAATCGTGCCCCATTCCCTTCACTCATCTTATACCCACTTGGTTGGGACATGGTCTATAGTGTCGATCCCCACTAGGTGACTCGTCACACCTAGCCCAGTATCATTTCCTCGTCCTCACAATTCTAGTTACTCACATGTATCGAAGAGTACCTTACTCTAAACATGTAATGCTTTGGCCAAAGACTTTAGTAACAATCCGACGAGAGGCCATGGGTATACATCTCCTCGCAAGGAGTGGTGAATCCTTTATAGGCTATTCAAACACCTTCGATCACTTCGACTTATACCCAATCATCCCGGGTCTACATCTCCTTAGAGATGTTTGCTTAAGATGTCAAAGCATAAGTCTCCATGATCAAGATGACTTGAATACCGCAAGTCAAAGGAACATCGCACTTAAGCCACAGTAAGAACTTCATTGACATATCTATATATGCAGAGAACCATATGAAGTCTTACGACTGGTCACTCCAATGAACTAGTTACCATAACTAGCATCCACGATTAACTCCGGACATCACAATGTCTCTAGCCAGTGAGAATCAGCTGCTTGGATACACCAAGGAGTATACCTCGTGCTAGTCTCGACAGAATTGATGGTGTCCAGATCCATCAATTCATCGACTAGGGATAATTCCGATACATCACAATTACACATGTAGAGATACTCACTAGTTGTGATCCAATCACAAATTCTCTCATGCTGTGAATCGCATCGTGGACATTCAGTAAATGAGTTTAAGATCCAATCAAATACATGAAACATGTATACTCAAATAGTGAATCTTCATTTATCATATAAATGGTTCATACATAAGCCGATTGCCTTAGGACATCTCTCATATATTACTAACAGACTCCCACTTGGCCTAATGCCAATCGCTACGGTATCCAATACCATAAGCACTAACATGACCCTCAAACTTACTTTGAGGTAATGCTTTAGTCAAAGGATCCGCTAAGTTCCTTTCAGTGGGAATTTTCTCGATTTGTATTTCGTTCCTACTGATGATCTTTCTGATAAGATGATAGCGCCGAAGCACATGTTTGGATCATTGATGAGACCACATCAAGTTCATAGATGAACTTCTTGATCCAAACCGCTTCCTTTGCTGCTTCCAAAGCTGCAACGTATTCTGCCTTAGTGGAAGAATCTGCTATAGTGTCAAGCTTGGAACCTTTCCAACTTATTGCGCCTCCATTCTAGGTGAATACATACCCAGACTGAGACATGGAATCATCCTTGTCTGTCTGGAGCTGGCATCCGTATACCCACGTATCACCATGTACCCTTCTCCATATATTAGGAACGTATCCTTAGTTCTTCTTAAGTACTTAAGGATCGTCTTAACAGTCACCCAATGATCCATTCCTAGATCAGACTGGTATCTACTCGTGACACTCAGAGCATACGATACATCGGGCCTCGTACATAACATAGCATACATGATAGATCCTATTGCGGATGCATAGGGAATCTTACTCATGCAAATCCTCTCGTCTTCTGTGCACGGACACATAGACTTCGAAAGGTGTACCCCATGCCTGATGGGCAGATAACCTTTCTTGGATTCCGACATGCTAAGCCTTTTTAGCACTCGGTCTATATATGTAGACTGCGAAAGACCAAGCAACCATTTCGATCTATCTCTATAGATCTTAATCCCAAGGATGTAGGTTGCTTCTCCCAGGTCTTTCATGGAGAATGTCTTGGATAACCAAACCTTAACTGACTGTAAGATTGACACATCGTTTCCTATAAGTAATATGTCATCGACATACAATACTAGGAACACGACTGCACTCCCACTAACCTTCTTGTACACACAAGGTTCATCTGGATTTTGTGAGAAATCAAACTTTTTGATCGTCTCATCAAAACGGATATTCCAGCTCCTGGATGCTTGCTTCAATCCATAAATGGATCATCGCAATTTGCATACCTTGGTTTTATCAACCGATGTGAAACCCTCAGGTTGTATCATATACACGTCCTCGAGCAGGTTTCTATTAAGGAAAGCTGTTTTCACATCCATCTGCCATATCTCATAATCATAATGAGCCGCTATGGCCAGGAGCATCCGAATGGATTTAAGCATAGCTACAGGCGAATAGGTTTCGTCATAATCAACACCTTGTTTTTGACGATATCCTTTTGCAACCAATCTAGCCTTATAGTTAATCACATTACCATCCATGTCGGTTTTCTTCTTGAAAACCCACTTGCACCCTATAGGCTTTATGCCTTCAGGTGGGTCAACCAAGTTCCAAACTTGGTTTTCGTACATGGAATCCATTTCCGACTTCATGGCACCAAGCCACTTATCCCTTTCTGAACTTGTCAGCACTTCTTCATAACTAGCAGGCTCCTCATCATCAATGAGTAACACGTCGTTCGATTCACTTACGAGAAATCCATATCTCTCAGGAATATTGCGTGTTCTACCAGATCTACGAAGATGTGGTGTTACAATAGGTCCAAGGATTGCTCATCACTATGAGTTGTCGGCTGTTGTGCTTCACCAGGTATCTCATCAATGTCTATTTGAGTCTCTCGAGCCTCCTCAAGCTCGACGACACTCCCACTGTTTTCTTGCAAGAGAAACTCTTTCTCTAGAAACATAGCATGCCTTGAAACAAATACCTTTTGTTCCACAGGATGATAGAATTGGTAACCCCTTGTTTCCTTAGGGTATCCAATAAATAGACATTTATCAGACTTAGCATCCAGTTTGTCTGATACAGTCCGCTTCACATAAGCAGGACAACCCCATATCTTCAAGTAAGATACATGAGGTTTCTTACCATTCCATATCTCATATGGAGTAGTTGAGACTACCTTGGTAGGCATTCTGTTTAAAAATAAACAGCTGTCTGAAGTGCATAACCCCAAAAGGACTTGGGAAGAGTCGCATGATTCATCATTGACCTGACCATGTCCAATAAGGTCCGGTTACGCCTCTCAGATACACCATTATGCTGTGGTGTATAGGGCGGAGTCCATTGAGACAATATGCCATTGTCTCTTAGATAATCAAGAAACTCTTGACTTAAGTATTCACTACCTCGATCCGATCGAAGTATTTTAATACTTTTGTCATGTTGTTTCTCTACTTCATTTCTGAATTCTTTGAACCTTTCAAAGGCTTCAGACTTGTGTTTCATCAAGAACACATACCCAAACCATGAGTGATCATCGGTGAAGGTAATGAAGTAGCTATAGCCTCCTAAAGCTTGAGTTGACATAGGTCCACATACATCAGTATGTACTAGACCTAGTAACTCTCCCACTCGTTCACCTTTTCCAGTAAAAGGTAACTTAGTCATCTTGCCTTTTAAGCATGATTCGCATGTATCGTATGAATCTAATTCAAACGATTCCAGAATTCCACATCGATGTAATTCGGACATGCGTTTCTTGCTTATATGGCCAAGACGACAATGCCACATGTAGGAGTCTATTTGATTATCCTTTCGAGCACTCTTGTTGCTCGCTTCGATATTGCAAATGTCACTGGATACGTCCAACGTATAAACACCATTGCTTAAAGTTCCAGTCCCATAAAGAACCCCATTCAAAGTTATGTAACAACAATTGTTACTAAACGTCAAATGGAAACCATTTCTATTTAAACAAGAAATAGAAATGATGTTCTTTATCAACAAAGGAATATAAAAGCAATTGTCCAGTTCTAAGATAAGTCCTGCAGGGAGTTTTAACAAATACGTTTCGATGGCGAGTGCAGCAACCTTTGCTTCATTCCCAACACGTAAATTTGACTCTCCCTTGACGAGTCTTCTTCTATTCCTTAGCCCATGTATGTCATTACATATATGTGAGCCACACCCAGTATCCAATACCCAAGTGTCTAAGGAAATAGAATGACAATAAATAAAGAAGATTTTTGAAGAAGATGGGGCATCCGATGCCTTATCCTTCTTCACGGACTCAAGATAAATCTTGCAATTTCTTCGCCAATGGCCCTCCTTGCCATGATGATGGCAAGTGCCCTTTTGAGCTGGTTCTGCCTTTTTAGCCCTTTTCTTCTTCCCCTTCTGTTGTTCCTTTGACTCCCTCTTAGAACCTTTCTTCGAGGAATCAACTAACAACACTGTCCCTTACTCATGCTTCTCAGAAGGCTCCACAGTCTTCAGCATGTTGAGCAGTACCACAGATGAACCTCCTTGCATCTCAGAGGTGAAGAGGAGCTTGGAGACTTCGAACCTTTCGAATCTCACTTGCTCATCAACCAACTCACAGAGATGAAGGACTATGATATGAGCATCCATATGCTCATGCTGCTTTCGTAGCTTGGGTTCCATCGCGGCTAGCATGATGCAACTCATTTGTTCAGAATCACTCACATGTTTCTGATAGGCCAACAATTGGTCCAAAGTTGCATCGTCACTAGGACGGGCGGGAAGAGGCGCTTCGAGGACATACACAAGCTTTTCACCTTGAGAACAATTCTCAAGTTTCTAAGCCAGTCCAGGAAGTTAGGCCCAGTCAGTTTGTTCGAATCCAAAATAGTGCGCAAATTCAAAGACGTCATGATCAATTTATTGACCTAGAAATACAAAACGAGCATATATGAGAAAATGATTTTAAAATGCATCAATATACATTTATAAATCCCATTCATTTTTCGAATTTCAAAAACCCCAAAATCACTTCGGGAGATCGTAGGTCCATCTCCGAATGGGCTGATATCCATCATAGTTATGAACAACCTTGGAGAAAGTCCAACAAGCCATTCATAACTACGACGGTAGGTATCAACTATACCGATTGCATATCACGTATATGCAACTATCACAATGTGCTATCAACTAATTGAATGTTCACACATACATCGGGTTGTTAACACATTAACAAGTATGCATCATATGCATAGCACCCAACTTCACCTCCCTTTACATCGACCTTGGAGAGAGTCCAACAAGCCGATGTTCCAGGTTAAAGCCAACCCATTAATCGGGACATAGTTTTAATATGGTTAGAGCGCATTCAACCAATTAGCCCAGCTTGGAGAGAGTCCAACAACCAAAGCTAACGATTGACCTCTGACTCTTACCATATTAGTATTAAACTATTCCATGGTTTGAACATATTCAGTTCAGGGCTTGGAGAGAGTCCAACAACCCAAACAAAAGCGAACTCTGGTTCTAACCATATTAATGGAAGGTGTAGGCTTTAATATTGATTAAGGGTTTTTATGTCTCATCCTCTTTGCATGCAAATAACTATTATCTACATGGCATGACATACATGGCATACATCTACATGTCACGACACGCATGGCATAATGTTATGCATCTAATGCAATTACATGACATATAATTATGTCATGTATATAATTTCCTTATATGTCATAACTATTTATGGAAATAAAATATGTTTAAGATTTGATTCTCCAAATCAAATCATAATTAAATTAGGAAACAAATTTCCAAATCTAATCACATATTTTATTCATGGAATTATTTGATTAAGGAAAATCTATTTAGGAAACCAATTTCCTAAATCATTAAAACTACTTATGGAAATAAAATATTTTAAGATTTGATTTCCCAAATCAAATCATGATTAAATTAGGAAACAAATTTCCAGAATCTAATCAAATATTTTATTTATGAAAATATCAATTTCCATAAATACTTCCAACTTTCCAAAAGTGGAAGATTTCCATAAATACTTTTAGACTTTCCAAAATTGAAAAATTTCCATAAATACTTCTAAATTTCCAAAATTAGAAAATTTCCAGAAATACATTATGACTATCGCAAAACCAATTTTACGATTATGTCGAATCACAACCTGGGCTCTGATACCACTGTTGGGTTTCTGGCACCGCGACGTGTGTGTGTTCGATCATGTTTCGTAAACATGAGCACAGCGGAAGCAATTAAAAATAATAAATCTATATTTATTACAACACACACAACACACGCATGCTATTACAACAAGTGTAGACATAACCATAAATTAAAATTTGCAATAAAAGGAAATTAAACTACGTTATACCTTTCGTATGACTTGTAGCGGGAACGACATCAACCGGAACGATCCTCGTAAGAATCTGTTGGATCGAAAGTGTCGCTAGAGGGGGGGGTGAATAGCGATACGGTGTCGTTAAAAACTTTTGCAATAAGTAAAAAGCAAGTAGAGAATGCACAGCGGAAATATAAAGTAGACAAGATATTTTTACGTGGTTCACAATCTTTTGATTGCTAATCCACGGCCCTAGTGATCCTTGATCACGTACGGAGGGCAATTCACTAAAACCACTCCTCTTCGTTGGAAGTAGGAGCAACGATTACAAAAAGAAATCAAGGCAAAGGGACACTCCCCCTTTCCTTGTTACGATTAAAGCACAAAGACAATTTAAAGAAGTAGAACTTAAATAAATATACCGACAACTCTTATAAGTAGAAGATGTAGCTTTCGTTGTCGGCGGCACTTCGTCGTAGCAAATGTGAGTAGTAGTAGCGGCGTTACGACGGCGTGTTGAGAGCTCTTGATGTCTTGTTCTTTGCTTGGAGTGAACATGTCTATTTATGGATATTGATCTATGAATTTAGACATAGGTAGTGTCCAAGGTGAGGTTCTTATCCCAACTCAAAGATGAGGTGTTTCATCCAACCACCTTGTGCCACCTCCAACCTTCTTGTGCGCCAACTCAAGGATGAGGTGTTTCATCCAACCACCTTGTGCCACCTCCAACCTCCTTGGGCGCCAACTTGAGGATGAGGTGTTTCATCCAACCACCTTGTGCCACCTCCAACCTCCTTGGGCGCCAACTTGTTGGAGCCATTCAACTTGTGCCACATCATGGGAGCCAACCATCTTGTGCCAACTCACCTTATTTTGGGCGTCCACCACAAGGAAGCTTGGTGATGGTTTGGATGTCCACCTTGATGCCACATCACCCTTTGTACCAAAACACGAGTCAAGTCCAAATTCACCCCTTGAAATTCGAGCTCTTCTCGAAATTTGGAACTTGACTAGCGGTTATTGTAGTCAAAGGGTTTTGGGTACGATACAAGTTAGCTTAAAATATAAATGCGATGGTTCTAACCATCGATCTCGACCTAGACCTTCCATTGGAGGTATTGGGTCGGATCTACGCTAACGACCTTGCTTCGCTTTCACACGAGCTTACCTTGTAGCCTCGCTTCCGGTCTTCACCGAGTACCTCGGCTTCCTCCAAGTCCCCTCTGGCGTTGCCGACCACCTCGGTTCCACCGGGTGTCGCAGAACCTTCCGCTCAACTTTAGCATTTACGCACACTTAATTGGGCTCGTAAGATAACAAATATACCCTTAACTATTGAGCCTTTTGCCATAATCAAAATACGGTTCGACTTTGGTGCCTTGCACCAACAATCTCCCCCTTTTGATTCATGGCAAACCGACACAAAAGTTAAGGAAAAATTAAGCATAACAATAAGCTAGCATAATGATTAAGCATGAATGAGCTAGCATAAAGATTAAATATGAATGAGCTAGCATAATGATTAAGCATGAATGAGCTAGCATAAAGATTAAATATGAATGAGCTAGCATAATGATTAAATATGAATGAGCTAGCATAATGATTAAGTATGAATGAGCTAGCATAAAGATTAAGCATGAGTGAGCTAGCATAAAGATTAAGCATGAGTGAGAAATATTATTGTTTCAAGTTCTCCCCTTTGAGGTAACCTCCCCCTTGACCGAAGGTGAGTTCTTGAAAAATAATTTTTACTCCCCCTTAATAGTTGCTTAAGTAATCGGAATTACTTAATATAAAAGGTAATAATTTTGTTTACTTTCTTCCCCTTTAATTTTGGTAATAATTTTGTTTACTTTCTTCCCCTTTAATTTTGGTTAATTTTGGTTACTTTTGTGACTTTCTCCCCCTTTTGCCTTAACTCAAAAAGTTTGTAAATATATTTTAGGGTTTGTAAGTCCAAGCAAGTTCCCAATATATATATATTGTAGGTTTGATTTGGACTCAACATACTCTAGTTGTATAGTTCCATTAGTTACATGTTCCCTAATGAAGTGGTGTTTAACTTCTATATGTTTTGTCCTAGAATGACATATTGGATTTTTAGTTAAGTTAATTGAACTAATGTTATCTATGTAGGTTTTAATGTTGTTAAAGATTAAGCTCAAGTCTTGGAGAGTGTGCTTCATCCACAGGAGCTGAGAGACACACTCACCCATCGCAACGTATTCGGCTTCGGTGGTAGATAAGGCAACGCAATGCTGCTTCCTACTGCACCAACTCACTAGACTCGAGCCGAGGATTTGACAACAACCACTCGTGCTCTTTCTATCGAGTTTACTACCGGCATAGTCGGAGTCGGAGTAGCCGATTAGATTAAACTCGGTAGATCTAGGGTACCAAATACCTACGTTTAGCGTGCCCTTTAGATATCTAAGGATACGCTTGACTAGGGTTAGGTGAGACTCCTTGGCACAGGTTTGTAACCTTGCGCGCATACTTACCGCGAATAAAATGTCGGGTCGGCTCGCGGTTAAGTATAGGAGACTTCCTATTGCGCTCCTATAGTATTTTAGGTCAACGGGTTTTCCTTCTACATCTTCGTTTATATTAACATTAGTTGCCATAGGTGTATTGATTATTTTAGCATCTTGCATTCCAAATCGATTTATTAAGTCCTTAGTATATTTTTGTTGATGTAAATATATTCCATCTTTAGTTTGTTTAATTTGTAAACCTAAGAAGAAACTTAACTCTCCTACTAAATTCATTTCAAATTCACTTTCCATAAGTGAGATGAATTGTTTAGCGAGGATCGAGTTGGTAGTTCCAAAAATTATATCATCTACATAGATTTGGGCTATAAAGATTTCTTTTCCTACGGTTTTAACGAATAAGGTTGGGTCGACTAAACCTTGGTTGAATCCTTTGGACTTAAGATAGATCGAAAGCCTTTCGTACCAAGCTCATGGGGCTTGTTTGAGTCCATATAGGGCTTTCTTAAGTCTAAGGACATGGTCAGTTTATCTAGATTTTCGAATCGGGAGGTTGGTAGCGTAAACTTCTTCCTTAATGTATCCATTCAAAAATGCTGACTTGACATCCATTTGAAACAATTTAAAACCTCGATGTGCGGCATATGCTAACAACATTCGGATGGACTCTAGTCTACTGAGGCGTACGTCTCATCGTAATCTAAACCTTCGACTTGACTAAACCCTTTTGCGACTAACCTAGCTTTATTTATAACTACTTCACCTTTATCATCAAGTTTATTTCGAAATACCCACCTTGTTCCAATAATTGATTTTTCTTTAGGTGGTGGTACTAATTCCCGGACTTCATTTCTAGTGAATTGAGCTAGCTCTTCTTGCATAGCAATAATCCGGTCGGGATCAAGAAGTGCTTGTTCAATAGTTTTGGGTTCGATTTTGAAATTAACGAGATTTGACTAAGGTTTCGATATGAAGCTCTAGTTCGAACCCTAAATTTGGATCACCTATAACTTGATTGATAGGATGATTTGTTTGAGTCTTAGTGTGACTCGGGTTAGGGTCATCTATCACTTGGTCGATAGGATGACTTGGGTGAGTTCTAGTTTGACTTGGGTTAGAGTCATCTATCACTTGGTCGATAGGATGACTTGGGTTAGGGGAGATTCAAGTTCAAGATCAGTCGGGTTAAGCTATAAGTTGATTTGCTAGTTTGTTTTGTTAAGGATTGATCGGGTTCGTGTCCTTCGTCGAAATATATATTAATGGTTTCTTCAACTATTATGTGTAGGATCAATGGAATTACTAAAGGGTTGTTTGTAAGTTTTTTAAACCTAAATCATCTCACCAATATCTACATGATCAAAACATGTTATTCCTATGTGTTATTGTGAGATGACTTTCAATTTTACTTGATTAATTTTAATGAATTTAAATTAACCAACATTAGGTTAGATTCGGATTTAGTCTAAGCTCATCAAGTAATCTTTTCAAGAGATTAGCTTCCATGTCGTGGCGAGGCACAGAGGCCTTCTTTGATCGGAACAACGACCACTTCCTTAGACAAAGCTAATTTCAAGAAATTGATAACTCGACTTACTTGAGACTACATCTTGGTCTAACTAGTTATTTTTGAAAAGAGGCTCCCCGAGGCTCAATCTTTTAAATAGGATTTTAGTTGATTTATTTTTGAAAAGAGGCTCCCGAGGCTCAATCTTTTCATGAGGATTTTAGTTGGTTAAGAGTCCTATCTACCCATTCTAAAAATAAAGGAAAAACTAAGCATGCAATTTCTAAGACTTAACAAAAATACATTTTGTATTGGCTCCCCCTGGACCATTGAATCGAGTGGGTCTATTCACATAGTGAATTTGGTCCTTGGGAACCCAATACATGTTAGATCCTAAAGTTGAAATCAAAGTGATCTTAGGGACCCATGCTTGGACATTTTTCTTATGTTGGTTTACTATAGACATATATGACTTATTGGTTGTATTTGAGTTAAACCCGAGTCCGGCCTTGTTGTACACGGCCCTTTGTGATCAAGTAAGAGGTCAAGTCCCTTGGATCCCAAAGTGAACCTTTCCAACGTGTTCCTAAGGTCTTGACTTGTGTTTTCAAAAGCGAGTTCTCAACTTCAAGCTTTTCAGCAGGTTGAGTCCTCCTCTTGAATAAGTAGTCGAAGAGGTTAGGAGACCTCATGTTTGAGGAGGTTAACCTCCTCAATTAAGTCTCGACCTTGGACTCGGACTTAGCTAGTTTCTTATTTAAAAATTTAATTGCACCATACAAAGTATTAAGTAACGACCGACTTACCCTTAATGATTCTTTTGAACCGGATCCGGATCCGTGGCTTGTCTTGAATGGAAGCTCATCGCCAGTTCGGACTCGGACTCTTCTTGGTTTTAGTCGTGCTCGGCTTAGCCATTAGAGCTTGGATATCGTCTTCTTCCTCGGGGTGGCTTGCTTGGGGCTTCTTCTTCTTGGAACACGCAACTAACGCAATACTCTTCTCGGCACGGACCACGTTAGTTTGCTCATGTAATTCAAGTTCCGAAAACAATTTGTCTAACCTAATCTTAGAAAGGTCCTTGGAGACCTTGTAGGCATCGACCATGGATGCCCACAAGGTGGTCCTAGGAAGCGAGTTAAGAGAATACCTGATAAGGTCGCGATCCTCGACCTTTTGTCCGATGGCATGGAGTTGGTTGCGATGTCTTGGATCGAGCATGTAGTTGAGTTGCGGTCTCGTTTTCCTGCATTTTCAAGTTATACAATTTATTTAAAAGTAAATCTCTTTTACATACCTTCGTGTAAATCGGTGCCTTCGTGTAGTTCCACTAGCTTGGTCCATAAGTCCTTTGCACTAATGAAGGGGCGGTTGAACTCTTCCTTGGACAACCCACATTGCAAGATTTGAGTTGCCTTGGCATCGGCTTCTACTTGTTTTTCATGGAATTTGACCATTGATCGTAACCCAAAGATTCACCATCTTCATTAGGAAGTGTGAAACCGGTTTGGATTACGATCCACATCTCGATTTGGGTTTTAAGAAAGCATTCCATCGACCCTTCCAATAAGAAAGTCATTACCGTTGTAAAGCGGGGGTCGAGGCAGTGCTAAACCCTTGAGATGGGCCATTTAAAAACAAGAAGAAGAGCGATGAAAAGAATCTTGCAAAACACACGGAAAGAATATTCCAAGACTTTCGTCTTGGATTAGTAGTCTTGAGAAGTAAAAAGATATATAAAATGTAACTTGCAAAAGAAATAAACAATCAAATGCGAATGTCGTTGAAGTTCGGAGGACAACCTTACTCGGGATCTAACAGAAGGACAACCTTATCCGGATCCTAAAGCCTCTAATGCAATTCTATATGTAGGAGAAGATAAGCAAGTGAAATAATTATCACGAAAACAGAAATAAATAAATAAAAATCTGTAAAAGAAAAACAAAGCTAGATTGGTGGTTTCACGAATCTTAGCGCCCGACTCGATACCAATTGTTGGATCGAAAGTGTCGCTAGAGGGGGTGAATAAGCGATACGATGTGTCGTTAAAAACTTTTGCAATAAGTAAAAGCAAGTAGAGAATGCACAGCGGAAATATAAAGTAGACAAGATATTTTTACGTGGTTCACAATCTTTCGATTGCTAATCCACGGCCCTAGTGATCCTTGATCACGTACGGAGGGCAATTCACTAAAACCACTCCTCTTCGTTGGAAGTAGAACAGCGATTACAAAAGAAATCAAGGCAAAGGGACACTCCCCTTTCCTTGTTACGATTAAAGCACAAAGACAATTTAAAGAAGTAGAACTTAAATAAATATACCGACAACTCTTATAAGTAGAAGATGTAGCTTTCGTTGTCGGCGTCACTTCGTCGTAGCAAATGTGAGTAGTAGTAGCGGCGTTACGACGGCGTGTTGAGAGCTCTTGATTTTTTTTCTTTGCTTGGAGTGAACATGTCTATTTATGGATATTGATCTATGAATTTAGACATAGGTAGTGTCCAAGGTGAGGTTCTTATCCCAACTCAAGGATGAGGTGTTTCATCCAACCACCTTGTGCCACCTCCAACCTCCTTGGGCGCCAACTTGAGGATGAGGTGTTTCATCCAACCACCTTGTGCCACCTCCAACCTTCTTGTGCGCCAACTCAAGGATGAGGTGTTTCATCCAACCACCTTGTGCCACCTCCAACCTTCTTGTGCGCCAACTTGTTGGAGCCATTCAACTTGTGCCACATCATGGGAGCCAACCATCTTGTGCCAACTCACCTTATTTTGGGCGTCCACCACAAGGAAGCTTGGTGATGGTTTGGATGTCCACCTTGATGCCACATCACCCTTTGTACCAAAACACGAGTCAAGTCCAAATTCACCCCCTTGAAATTCGAGGCTCTTCTCGATTTGGAACTTGACTAGCAGTTGACTGTAGTCAAAGGGTTTTGGACTGCAGTACAAGTTAGCTTAAAATATAAAGTCCGATGGTTCTAACCATCTGATCTCGACCTAGACCTTCCATTGGAGGTATTGGGTCGGATCTACGCTTAACGACCTTGCCGCTTTCACGAGCTTACCTTGTAGCCTCGCTTCGGTCTTCACCCAGTACCTCGGCTTCCTCGAAGTCCCTCTGGCGTTGCCCGACCACCTCGGTTCCCCGGGTGTCGCATGAACCTTCCGCTCAACTTTAGCATTTCTGCACACTTAATTGAGCTCGTAAGATAACAAATATACCCTTAACTATTGAGCCTTTTGCCATAATCAAAATACCGGTTCGACTTTGGTGCCCACTGCACCAACAGAATCGTCTCTATCCGTATCCATGCCAAGCTCCTCGGGATGACTTCGCCAAGACACGAGCTTCGTCTTCGTATGGGTTACTAGCCTCGTGTTGAAGACGACGTGATCGAGAGATGATCACGATCCGAATCCAAATTCGGACCTAAAAACAAGTCATCAAGACTCGCTTCTCCGGAGAGGTATTCGTCAACCGATTGACGAATCCTTCGTCCTCCACCTCAGAGGATTACCGGAGATCAAATCCCCGGTATGTTAGCCGCTGTCGGATCACTAACCGTCGTCCAAACGACGCTCCGACGAGAGGAGAAGAAGCTGTCCAGAAAACTGGACAGCTTGGTGGAGGAGTAGGCGCCGGCCAAAACAAGGAGAGAAAAGGTTCACCTTGATGCCGAACCTATAGGAGATCACCGGAGGGTCGCCGGAGGTTCACCGGCTGGAGCTTGGACGCCGGCAAGGGTCTTGGACGGCGGCACAAAGCTGGGCGGCGGCAGCTTGTAGTTGGGCGCCGAAAATTCCTCCAAGGGGTGGGCGGCAACTTCAAGCTAGGGTTTTGGATGATTAGGGTTTAACAATCCCTTAATCCCTCTTTTATAGAGAACTAATTCTCTTAATGGTTAATGGATCATATCCATAAAGCCCGTTAACCCGCTCCATTAGGATAAGTTAAAATAAACCAAACCATGATGGTTTATTTTAAGTTAAAACGAACCGAACCAACCTTTGGTTCATTCGTTTAATATAAACCAAACCCTTTGGTTTATTCTCATCCATTGGATTAGAACCAAACCATTTTGGTCCATCCATTATGTCTTCATAAGACCACTGCCCATCACGCTTCCATTGCAGAAACAATTTCATGCTCGCTTTATGTTTGGTCCAACCAAACATAGTTTCTCTCGGTCTGAGAATCCCATTCTCAAGCTCGTTTTAAATCCTTTGGATTACACTCGTTGTGCGTGTGACCAAATAGGTTCTCGGTTTATGTTGGCCGTCTATAATTAATCATTAATTATAGAACGATCATGAGTGGCACCTAGTAGTACATCATGATCCCCAATTAACCGAAAAGATCAACGGTTGATCCAGAACTATTTCTGAAACCCTTCAGTAGCTCGAATTATTCGTGCCCCATTCCCTTCACTCATCTTATACCCACTTGGTTCAGGACATGGTCTATAGTGTCCCCACTAAGTGACTCGTCACACCTAGCCCAAGTATCATTTCCTCGTCCTACAGTTCTAGTTACTCACATGTATCGAAGAGTACCTTACTCTAAACATGTAATGCTTTGGCCAAAGACTTTAGTAACAATCAAGCGAGAGGCCATGGTATACATCTCCTCGCAAGGAGTGGTGAATCCTTTATAGGCTATTCAAACACCTTCGATCACTTCGACTTATACCCAATCATCCCGGGTCCACATCTCCTTAGAGATGTTTGCTTAAGATGTCAAAGCATAAGTCTCCATGATCAAGATGACTTGAATACCGCAAGTCAAAGGAACATTGCACTTAAGCCACAGTAAGAACTTCATTGACATATCTATATATGCAGAGAAGCATATGAAGTCTTACGGCTGGTCACTCCAATGAACTAGTTACCATAACTAGCATCCACGATTAACTCCGGACATCACAATGTCTCCAGCCAGTGAGAATCAGCTGCTTGGATACACCAAGGAGTATACCTCGTGCTAGTCTCGACAGAATTGATGGTGTCCAAATCCATCAATTCATCGACTAGGGATAATTCAGATACATCACAATTACACATGTAGAGATACTCACTAGTTGTGATCCAATCACAAATTCTCTCATGCTGTGAATCGCATCGTGGACATTCAGTAAATGAGTTTAAGATCCAATCAAATACATGAAACATGTATACTCAAATAGTGAATCTTCATTTATCATATAAATGGTTCATACATAAGGCGATTACCTTAGGACATCTCTCATATATTACTAACACTGCAGTCTTTATGTTTTTGAATGCTTAGTTCATATCTTCTTTAATTCCATTACCAACATAGTTTAGTTAGATTAAGATTTTAATTACTTGCATTATCTTTCATTTAATAGGATTAGACTTTTACATTCCATTTGTAATAGAAAACACAGAGAAATAATTAATAATCCTAAGACTACTATTCATCAATTGCACTCGTTGGGAAATGATCCGGACCATTCACTATCCTATATTAGTGTAGAGAGAGTTTGGTAATTACTTTGGAACAGTACCATGACACAAATACCATTCATCAAATTTTGGCACTGTTGTCGGGGAGTGTAATGGTGCTTAGTAGATTTAGGATTGTTTACCCATTTTTCTAAAAAAAAAATCAAATTTTTTGTTTAGGGCTTCATTCTGTCATTTTATGTATATCCATGTATTTTGTCATTTCTACTTCCTGTGTCTTTTGATTTGTTTATTGGTGTTTCAAGAAAGACCAGGAATTATCTTTTCTGAGAAACATTGATCTGTATTTTCAGCAGTGTGAAGACTATAGAGGATAGTTAGTATCATTGCTACAACAATAAATGAGTGATAATCATCAGCAACAACAAGAAAGGATAAAAAGTTTGCCAATCCAACGAGATCAAATTGCATTATTCATCAGCCAGATGCAAGCACAAGAGTTCATTCAGCCTCCGTCAGAGACCATTTCTATGGATATCGACACACTTAAGGAGATGGATTGTGGAGTGGGTGATAGGCATATCTATGATTCAGCTACTCCACATGACTCCTATGAACCATTGTGTTGTGATGTGATTTTGGACACTAATGGATGTGAATTCATTGATGAAGTTGTTGTTGTGTCATATGTTGAGGATGATGAGATGGGTGTGTTGCTAGCTCCTCCTGTTGATATTCTAATTTTAGAGGAGACAGTGCTTACAGAATTATCATATTCAGTGTGCAACCACCTGTTATGCATGATTATAAGTCAATTCTCACGAGTGGTGGATAGCTAGACACCCCCAGACTGGACACTCCCACCTGAGATAGTGTCTCCAACAAGAATGTTGCTAATGAAGGCCTCCGACCTCTGACCTAGAAACTTCTGTTGAATCGCCTCCGACCTCTAGCGAAGACATATAAGAAGGTGATCATATTAGAGGGAGCATCACAAAACTATTCTGATCACATGAAGGAGGTGCTTGCTTTCTCTTGATCCATCCCACCTCCGACGTGGATTTTACTTTTGAACCTCCTTCAACCGCCGGGGAAGACTTTTACTCCACTCCCAGCCTGGATACTCTTACTGAACCACCTCTAACTGCCAGGATGTCAGGGGAGTTTTCTCCATCTCATTTTCTTTTCTTTTCTTTGTATATACATTTATTTTACTTTATTTGTTTTCATTTTAGTTCTTATGTTTTGTTTGTTGAGTTTTTGTTTAGTCAGTTTTTCAAATAAATTTCTATGAATTCCTTTATATCATCTTAGAAGTCGTGAAAGCTGGTTTAATTTGATTGTCGAGTTTCAGGGATTTATTGTCAAAAATGGATTATTTGATTTCATATGGTTACTACTTGGTGATGGATTATGTGTTGATAGATTGAGATCATTTTTTTTCATTTCTAGTGAGGATTGTGCCTGTTTTTATTGCTTGTGTGTGGTGCACTTGTGGTTATTGTAACTCTAGAACTTGCTTTGATTTTTTTGAGACCACACATCCATAGGTTTGCATGATTACTATGAAGGCAATCTCGCTGGTTTCCCTTTACTACTTTTATTGTCACATGTTACTCAAATAATTTTCTTATCATACACCATGCTATTTTCATTATTCATTCTATTGCCTTTCTATTCCTACATCATGTCATTTATTCTTTATTTCTATTTTTGGATTCGGAATATTAGATGTTTCATGATGAGTTTTTCCCAGGACGGACAAAAGTTTAAGTGTGAGGGAGAGAATAGCTCAGGAGAATTTAATGTAAGCATAGGCATGTCGTGCTTAATCACCGTGGACAAGTTGTGTTTTTATTTTTATAGCTGAGCTTGATATTTTTTTTAGAGCATAGGGAAGTGCACTGCATGTTAAGAAAATAAATTGAAAAAAAAAAGAAGTTGAAAAAAACATTGGGCCAAAACAATAAAGGCAATAAAAAAAAATATTGACACGTTGTGCAACTTTTTATGTGTGTGATAGTATTTTTGTGATAGGCATCCCTTATTACAACTATTGAGAGATTCATTGTATATCATATATGGATTTGTATTGTGGAAGTGATAGGGGTTTTTTACATGTTTAGTGAATTGTGAAAGCTAGCTTGGATGAAAACTTTTGGGGCATTGCTTTCTTGTACTCATCTATATAACATTCCAGTATTTCCATGTCTTCTTGCATTTCTTTAGTTATTTTATTTCATACCTTTCTTTCTTTCCACATATACTATCATTTTTTCTATATTCATGTTTCCCTTACATTCCTAATAAGCCTTCAATGATTGTGCATTCTTATGTGTATATAGTGGTGAAGGTAGAAAAAAAGCAAGCATATAGTAGTGTATAAATCATGAGTAGCTTGAGTGAACTCCACTATTGCATGCTTATGAAAGTGAGAGAAACCACAACTTACTTTGTGAGGATTAGTCATTCTCAGTTTATTCAAGATGGATTGAAGTTACCATGTTTGTTAACCTGTGTAATATTTGAGTCCATGATTGCTTAAGTCTTTGAGTTTTAACAATCCTAGGTAACTTTCTTTCACTATGTTCTATGTATGATTGGGAATTGCTAGGGAAATATATCTTTAATTTACTTTTAGTTTTCTTTGTTTGCTCAGGACGCGCAAGAATAAGTGTGGCGGAATTGATAACTACCATTTTATCATATTATTTTGGTCCTTAATATCAATGTTTGTATACTATCGAGTGATTTATTGTTGATTATTAACATGTTTTAGGAGTTTGGATTCATTTTGGATCTTATTGTAAATTCTCCTAAATTTTGGACTTATATGTAAATTTTATCTTTGTTTGTAGGATATCGAGATGAGTTAATGGACTAGACTCAAGTTGGATAAAATATGGCTTCATCTAGGGACATAATGGGCATTTCAAGATGATTTAATCTGAGCCCTTCATCAAGATCGAAGGCAATTCAAACAAGAGATCAGATTTGAGCAATATGGACCGTTCGATGAAAGTGATTTGATTCAGAGCCATCTATCCAAATCTGGAGAGATCTAGTCCGTACATTTAGATATGGACATCTTAGCCCTTCATCCAGATTTGACCGACCATGATCGTCCATTCAGATTGATCAGATCCTTTCATTCAAAATCGGAGAAATCTTAACTGTTGGATGCATAGCCTCCTTAATTGATTAATCAAGGATTTAACCCTAGCTCTAATGGACGGCTGAGATTAGAGGGTCATTTGATCGGACGACCATAGAAATGCAGCTTAAAAATCCAACATTTCCTCATTAGCGCAGAACAGAGCCGCGACTTTCTTCCACAAATCGCACAAGCAGTGACCTATTCCTCTCCGCGGTGGTGACAGGTTCGACAACCCATCTCCGGCGACCTTTCCTCCCATCCAGCTGGCATTGATCTCTTCCCATCCTGTTGGCAAATCGAGATGTCAGGATTCACTAGCATGGTCGGCCACAAGCAGATGTAGGGATTCTGGTCCACCATCTTCATCGGTGAACATTCCAGCACCTGCGACCGGAGCTAAGACGCCTTGTATGGACGTGGTTAAAAAGGTCGAGGCCAACTCCTACTGTGGTGGTTCGGCAGCATCTTTTCCTAGCTTCGGCAGCTTCTTTGACAACCCAATTCCGGCGGCAGAGTAACAATCTAGCATCGGTGAAGAGCCTTACAACCACTATTCCGGTCCCATTCCTTTCCATGGTCATGGTTTGTCAGCTCCGCAATCCATCGCTGGAGTAGGAGGCAATTATTCAGTTCCAGTTCAACACTTGTCGGAGGATTTTTCGGCAAGGAATATATTCATTCCATCCGCCAGAAGGGGCTGTTCGGGCCATCGTCATTGCCGGAGAGGGAGGTTTCTTCTCCGGGTGTTATGGATCGTCAATCTACTTATCTTTGGAATTCATGAATTGAACTTGTTATCATCCCCTAATTGTTACCGTTGTAGTTTCATTCATAGCTTAAGTTGTTGAATTTGTAGTTAGTTTATAGCTTGTCTTGCAGTTTACATTGTAGTTAATTCGTAGTTGTATGAGAGTTTAATTAGTAGTTTCATTTGGATGTTTAGTTGTAGTCTAATTAGGATGTTTAGTTTTGAGTTTGATTGTTTGTTAATGAGTTTGACTGGTTAATTGCAAAGCTTAGCTTAATTGTTTGCTAGTTTGATTTCTTGCATGTTTACGTGCTATTTCTATTAGTTAGGAGTGTTTAAGAATAGGTTAGATTTATTTCATGTTTTCTTTACACTCATGCTATTTTTCATTTGAATTGTTGTTTAAATTCCTGCACTATCTTTATGTTTTTGAATGCTCTTATTTGAATGCTTAGTTCATATCTTCTTTAATTCCATTACCAGCATAGTTTAGTTAGATTAAGATTTTAATTACTTGCATTATCTTTTATTTAGTAGGATTAGACTTTTACATTTCAAACCCCATTTATAATAGAAAATACAAAGCAATAATTAATAATCCTAAGACTACTGTTCTATCAATTACACTCGTTGGGAAACAATCTGGGTGATTCACTATACTATATTAGTGTAGAGAGAGTTTGGTAATTAATTTGGAATGGTACCATGACACACAAATCATCATTCATCACTATAAAACTCAAACATGAGGTTTAACACAAGTATGATCCCCTCATACTTGATAGACCACCCTTAGCGCCTTCTAGCCACCTCCATCAGCCTCATGTCTATCGGATTCCTCCAAGTCCACCATGACTTTTTCATCTATACTCTAGCCTTCAGGTGCTTCCATCGGCTATTGTCATGCTAACCATATCTAATTTTCCAAGGTACATTTGGACTTATGCTGCCAAAGATAAACACTTGAACTTTACGCTGCAAAACATTGGACTTATGCTGCCATGACTTCATTCTTGGAATATACACTGTCAATATACATCCTTGGACTTCCCAATTGCCAAGTAGCCATGACTTGGACTTTCACCTCCAAGACTACACACTTGAACTTACATGGCCAAGACTACGCCCTTGGAATTTCCAATTGCCAAGTACCCATGACTTGGACTTTCACCGCCAAGATTACACACTTGGACTTACCTGGCCAAGACTATACTCTTGGACTTTTACAATTGCCAAGTACCCAAGACTTGGACTTTCCATGCCAAGACCCATGCTTGGACTTTACCATTTGATCTATCCAAAACTTGGACTTTCCCTCGAGTCTCACTCGAGCTAGGTCAACCTTGATCTGAGGTCAATTGCTTCACCAATCTCCCCATAAAGTTATCTCCTCATATGGTCAAATCCATGTCAACCATATGATCAACTCATTGTCAAACAATGGTCAAACTCATTGACAATCCAATTGTCAATTCCATTGTCAAACATCAAAACCCTACTCAAGTCCAGTCGAGTCTAGTCAATAGTGACCTAGGTCGATTGCACCAACAATCTCCTCCTTTTTTATGTGTTTTTGAAAAACCTTTGAGTTAGGCTACCTAACTCAAGCCATCAATTCTCCCCCTTTTTGACATACATCAAAAAGTCTCCTCCAAAGGTATCCATGTCTCATATTTCAATGAGATAACTCAATCTCCCCCTAGGTCCAAAATCATGATTAATGCCTTTATTTTCCCTAGTGATACTCCCTTATCACTAAATGCAAGGCATTTTCTCCATTCTTCAACTCTCTGATGCACGTGAACGTGACCTCAAATCTCATGACGGAGACCGTCGAGGACTCGAAGCACACGCTTGCGCTCAGTGCCTGCAAGTGCACGGATGTCGTCAAGTAATAAAATTATCGATCCCACGGTCGAGATTGATACCGATTTGGTAAGTGGAGGTTATTGTTCGGAATTCATATTTAAGGGTTGTGAATGCGAGGGTTGACAGTGGTCCCAACTCAATACGGTGTCACACGAAAGAAGAAAGAAACTATGTTGCGAGATTTTGGAAGGGATTCTAGGATTTCGGTTTCGTTTGTGTGTCGCAAAATACGTTGTCAATTGGGTTTCATCTAGGGTTCTAGCTACGGTTTTGTGGAAAGGACATCATACACTCTCCCGATGAGCCTTCACATCTATCGAAAGCTACCTCTGCCATTACCAGGTCGACCCCTGGACTTAGGGTGGGATAGTCTGTATGAGGATGCTGAATCGATCCCTGTGATGATTTAAAAATGGGGCGTGTTACCTACTCTATCACATCCTTCTACCCACGGTTACAAGAGATGAGGTCAACCCCTAGCTTCATCCTTGATTCTCCTAAATCTTAGATACAAGGGCTGTCACCCCTCATATTGGCTAGCATAGTAGATAGAAAACCAAAACAATAACTATGGCTCTAAAACCAAATGCCAATTGTAAATAAAAATTCAAGAACAGAATTCAAATTTGGAATAACATATTCTATGCACACAAACTACTCCCTAATCCTAGAATCGGAGAGTCTACTGTTGGTGCAGTGAGGCACCGAAATCGAACCTGTGTTTTGATTATAGCAAAGACACAAAAGTTAAGTCTATTTTGTTTTCTCACGAGCTGAATCGAGTGTGCAGAAGATTGATATAGCTGGAGCTGAAGGCTAGCGACACCCGGAGGAAGCCGCGGTGGTCGGGCGATACTCGAATTACTTCGGAGGGAGCCGAAGGAATCGAGTGGAAGGCCGGAAGCAAAAGCGACACGTAAGTATCGAGGTAAGCTCGTGTGTGCGAGAGTAAGTAAGGTCGTATCCTCTTTACGGGGATGATCTTAAGCGTAGATCCGACCAAAGACATCTTATAGATGGTCTAGGTCGAGATCAGATGGTCGACGACCATCGAAATTATGTTTTTATTGAGCTAACTTTGACTTGCGGCAAGCATCGATCATTGCCGGCGGAGGACTCGGCCATCGTGTATCGATCGGCCGAAGGTCATCAATCGGCCGATCTTTGCCATCGATCGGCGATGATGGCCATCGGTCGGTGATGGTCAATGATCGGTCAGTCAAGGCTTATCACTCCACCTCAAAGCGGTTTGGTGTCCATTTGTGATTGGTTGAAGACCCACTCGAAAGGGGCTCAAAGGCTATAAAAGGAGGGTCAAACCTAGGGTTTCATCAACAATTCTAAGTGCTCAAAAGCCTCCATACTCACGACAACGAAGTCCTTCCATTCTCCGGCGTCTAGGTTTAACTTTCTTTATTTTTATGCGTCGGTCTTAGTTTTTAGTTATCAGTTTGTCATTTATATTTCGAGCTTTTATCATACGAGGAGAGGGAGTGTCCCTCTACCTCAAGTTTTGTGGTTTCTTCTTGTATCGATTAACTCCTACCTCTAACGAGGAGGAGTTCCTTTAGTGCTTTTGCCCTCCGTACGTGGTCAAGGACCACTAGGGCCTTGGAGTAGTAGCCTTCGGCTACGAATCAAGTAAATCTCTTGTGTCTATTGTCTCCTTTAATTTTTGTCTTGCTTATCTTTCCGCTGCATATAAGTTTTCTTTTAAAAGCGAGTTAAATGCGAGAAAAATTTTCTTTCTATTCACCCCCTCTAGCGAACCGCATTGATCCAACAATTGGTATCGAGTCGGGCGCTTAGATTTAGTGAAACCACCAATCTAACATTTTTTACAGATTTGTTTTTTCGTTTAAATTTTTCTCCCCTACTAATCCAAGGCGAAGTCTTGGTACTCTTCGTTGATTTTGTTTTGCAAGTATTCGCTTTTGGAGTAGCCGGCGGTCAAGCGGGCATAACTTTTGTACAAGTTGACCACGACACGGTCTACCTACCAAATCGAAGCCCTCGCAGATCTACACTTCTTACTAGGGTTTACCCCATAACAAGCTGTTTTCATCCTCAAAAACGACGTTTAGTAGCCTTTCGGGGACATCAAAGGTTGTAGTACTTACTTTTTATTTAGTTTCTTATTTCTTTGCTTAACTTTCTATTTTTAGTTTATTTCTTTTTATTTCCCACACTACTAATCCAAGGCGCAAGTCTTGGTACTTTAAATGTTTTTGTTGTTGCTAGGTTTTCATTTTAGTCTCCTTGTCTTTTTGTTCTAATGGCCCATCTCGAGGTTTTAGCACCGTCAGACCTCCGTTTTACAAGCGGAGATGATTTCCGTTCTTGGAAGGTCGGATGGAATGCTTTCTCAAAACCCAAATTGAGATGTGGATCATAATTCAAGCGGGTTTCACACTTCCGACCAATGAAGTGGGTGACTCCTTGGATTATGATCAATGGACCGTTGCAACAAAGCGACAAGTCGGCCGAAAGCCGCCAAGGCAACACAAATCCTCCAATGTGTCCTATCCAAGGAGGAGCTAAATCGCGTCGGCCCCTTCATAAGCACAAAGGATCTTTGGACAAAACTAATCGAGTTACACGAAGGATCGGATCAAGCTAAGGTTTGCAAATGTGATTTGTTATTCAATAAATTGTACACACTAAAAATGCAGGAACACGAGTCCGCGACGCAACTCCACGCCCGTGTCCAAGACATAGTCAACAACCTACACGCAATCGGGCAAAAGGTCGAAAACCGCGACCTTATAAGGTATGTCCTAAACTCTTTTCCGAGGACTACCTTATGGGCATCCATGGTTGATGCCTATAAGGTCTCCAAGGATCTTTCTAAAATTAGGTTAGATGAACTCTTTTCCGATTTCGAATTACATGAACAATCCAACTCGGAACCCGAGAGGGGTATAGCCTTGTTTGTAGGTTCAAAGAAGAAGAAAATCGCAAGCAAGCCACCACCAACCGAGGAGGAAGACGAGTCCGAAGAAGAAGTTGACCTGGAGTTGACTGCCGAACTAATGAACCTAGCTCGAAGGATAGCCAAGGGACGAAAGCGAACCACGACTCGACCCAACCAAGGTAAGCCTAAAAGTTCTAACATTAGGTGTTATGAGTGCAACAAGTTTGGACATATCAAGTCCGAGTGCCCCAAGCTCAACCACCAAGCACCTAAGCATAAGAAGGCCCTCAACGCGACATGGGAAGAAGCGTCATCCGAAGAAGACGAAGATCACGTCTTCATGGCGAAATCAATTGAGTCAGACACGGAGACCGAACTTGAGTCAGAACCTGAGGATGACTCGGACTACGAAGCTACCTTCAAGTCAAGCCACGGATACGCATCCGGTTCAAAAGATACCCTTAAGGTGAGTCTTGCTTTATTTAATACTTTACATAATACGGTTAGGTTTTTGTCTAGGAAGTTAGCTAAGTCAGAGTCCAAGGTCGAGACCCTTGTTGAGGAGGTTAAACTCCTCAAACACGAGGTCTCCCTAACCTCTTCGACTAGTCGAGTTCAAGAGAAGGACTCAACTCGAGTTGAAAAGCTCGAAGTTGAGAACTCTCTCTTGAAAAGTCAAGTCGAAGATCTTAGGAACACGTTGGAAAGGTTCACTTTGGGATCCAAAGGACTTGACCTCCTACTTGGATCTCAAAGGGTCGTGTACAACAAGGCTGGACTCGGGTTTAACTCAAACACGACTAATAGGTCGTATATGTCGATTGTAAGTCGACATAAGAAACATATCCAAGCATGGGTCCCTAAGAACTTTTTGATTTCAACTCTAGGATCCAACCCGTACTGGGTTCCCAAGGACCAAATCCACTATGTGGATAGACCGAACCGATTCAACGGTCTAGGGGGAGCCAGTACAAAACATGTTTGTGCTTTAACTTAGAAATTGCATGTTTTATCTTAGAATGTTTATGCTTTAACTTAGAAATTGCATTCTTTAACTTAGAAAGTTTGTACTTTAAAACTTGTGAACTCACTTAGAACAAAAACATAACCAACTAAAATTTTTCGAAAAGATTGAGCCTCGGGGAGCCTCTTTTCAAAAACATAACCAACTAAAATTCTTCGAAAAGATTGAGCCTCGGGGAGCCTCTTTTCAAAAATAACTAGTTAGACGAGGAAATAATTTTAGGTGAGTCAAGTCATCATTTTCTTGAAAATGGCTTTGTCTAAGGAAGTGGTCGATGATCCGATAAAAGAAGGCCTCGTGGCTCGCCACGACTGAAGCCATGATCTTGAAAAGGTAAACTTGACAAGCCTAGGGTTAAATCCAAATCTAACATAAAATTACTTGAACCTAAATCCACTTAATCAACTTAATTAGAAGTCATCTCAAAATAAACACATAAGTATAACATGCTTGATCATATAGACTCCGGTGAGATGACCTAGGGTTAACAACTTACAACCAATTTTCTTAACAAAAAATCTAACATCCAATCCAACCACCTTGTGTGTAGGATCAATGGATGTTGGACAGCGGTTGCTCCCGACACATGACCGGGGATCAACTCAAATTCGCAAAGCTTCGATTCAAATGACAAGGATCGGTAGCCTTTGGGAATAACGGCAAGCTCAAAATCATCGGATCAGGTGATATCGAGCTTAACACGAATTTTGTTATTAAAAATGTATTACTTGTAGAGAATTTTGAATATAACTTACTTAGTGTAAGCCAATTGTGTGATAATAACTATAAGGTTATATTTTTAGAAAATGAATGCGTAATTAATACCAACGAAACCTCTAAAATAATTCTTAAAGGAACTAGAAATAACAACATTTATACGATCAATTTAACCAACTCCTCAACTAAGTGTCTTATGACACGGCAAGAGGAATCATGGTTGTGGCACCGATGACTCGGTCACTCGCACCCAAGACTCGTCCACAAGATGAGTCAGAGTGGCTTAGTCAGAGGCTTACCCAACCTCAACAATTTGGTTAATAAAATCTGTAATGCTTGTCAACAAGGAAAACAACCTAGGACACAACACAAGTTAACTAACCAAGAACGAACCTCAAGTGTACTTGAGCTCCTGCATATGGATCTATTCGATTCACATGGAGCCAAGTCTCTCAATAGAAGTCAATATTGCTTAGTCATAATTGATTTACTACTCTGTGTTTACTGGTTAGGTTCATCAAACATAAAAATGATACCCTAGATCAATTAATTAATCTATTCAAATTAATCGAGAATCAAAAAGACCTTAAGGTTAAAAGACTTAGAATCGATCATGGTGGTAAATTCGAAAATAAAAGGTTCACCGACTTCTGTAACCTAAACGGATACCACCATGAATTCTCCTGCCCTAGGACCCCTCAGCAAAATGGCCTAGTGGAGCGGAAAAACCAAACTCTACAAGAAGCCGCTAGGACCATGTTGAACGAATACGACCTACCCGATAGGTTTTGGGCAGAAGCCGTTAGCACGACTTGCTATGTCCAGAATAGGATCCTTATGGTAAAGAGGCACCTTAAGACCTCGTACGAGATTTATCACGATAAAATACCTAACATCAAGTACTTTAGGGTATTTGGGTGTAAGGTACATATCCTAAACACTAAGGATTACCTAAGGAAATTTACATCCAAAACCACGACCGGAATCTTTCTAGGATACTCGACTACAAGTAGAGCTTATAGAGTATATAACCACGACACCCTTAGAGTCGAGGAGACTATCAATGTAGTATTCGATGAAGGACATGAACCTACAAAACCCCCAGCAACCCCAATTAGCGAGCCGATTCATACTAGACCTTACTCTGATCCGGAGATCAGGTCTAGTGTTAATCCTAACCTAAGTCAACCTAGTCACTCTATTGATCAAGTGATAGATGACTCCAACCAAACTAGTGTTCAACCAAGTCACCCCATTGATCAAGCATTAGGTGACACAAACCCAACCCAATCTAGGACTCAGACTAACCACCCTATCGATCAAGTGATAGGAGATCCTAATCTAGGAGTTCGAACTAGAGCATCCTATAGGAACCTTAGTCAAATTTCCTTAATTTCAAAGATAGAACCCAAATCAATTGAACAAGCTCTTCTTGATCCCGATTGGATTATTGCAATGCAAGAAGAGCTAGCTCAATTTACTAGGAATGAGGTGTGGGAATTAGTACCACCACCTAAAGACAAAACGATAATTGGAACAAGGTGGGTGTTTCGAAATAAGCTTGATGATAAAGGTGAAGTAGTTAGAAACAAGGCTAGGTTAGTCGCCAAAGGATTTAGCCAAGTCGAAGGCTTAGATTACGACGAAACCTATGCCCCAGTAGCTAGACTCGAATCCATTCGAATGTTGCTAGCTTATGCCGCACATCGAGGATTTAAGCTGTTTCAAATGGATGTTAAGTCGGCATTCCTAAATGGATACATTAAAGAAGAAGTTTATGTTAGCCAACCCCCCGGATTCGAAAATCTAGATAAACCCGACCATGTTCTAAAACTTAAGAAAGCTCTCTATGGACTTAAACAAGCTCCTCGAGCTTGGTACGAGAGACTTTCAATCCATCTTAAGTCAAAAGGGTTTAACCAAGGCTTAGTTGACCCAACTCTCTTTGTAAAAACCTTAGGTAAAGAAATATTCATAGCTCAAATTTACGTAGACGACATAATTTTTGGAACCTCTAACTCAGCCTTACTAAACGAGTTCGTTTCGCTCATGGAAAGTGGGTTCGAAATGAACTGGGTAGGCGAGTTAAGTTTCTTTTTAGGACTACAAATTAAACAAACTAAGGATGGTATATACCTATATCAACAAAAATACACTAAGGAGTTAATTAAAAGATTTGGAATGCAAGACGCTAAGGTAATAAACACCCCAATGGCGATAAATGTTAACATAGGAGAAGACCTAGAAAGTAAGTCCATTGACTTAAAGTACTATAGGAGCGCAATAGGAAGTCTTCTATACTTAACTGCGAGTCGACCCGACATCCTATTCGCAGTAAGTATGTGCGCCAGGTTTCAAACCTGTGCTAAGGAGTCTCACCTAACCCTAGTTAAGCGTATCCTTAGATATCTAAAGGGTACACTTAATGTCAGTATTTGGTATCCTAGATCTACCGAGTTCGAACTAATCGGCTACTCCGATTCGGATTATGCCGGTAGTAAACTCGATAGAAAGAGCACGAGTGGTTGTTGTCAACTACTCGGCTCGAGTCTAGTGAGTTGGTGCAGTAGGAAGCAACATTGTGTTGCCTTGTCTACCACCGAAGCCGAATACATCGCGATGGGTGAGTGTGTCACTCAGCTTCTTTGGATGAAGCACACCCTCCGCGACTTTAAGTTAGACTTTACGAATACTAAACTTCACGTAGATAACATTAGTTCAATTAATCTTACAAAGAATCCAATATGTCACTCTAGGACCAAACATATAGAAGTCAAACACCATTTCATTCGAGAACATGTGCGAGCCATACAACTCGAGTACGTCTAATCGAAATCTAACCTAGCAGACCTATTTACTAAACCCCTACCCGAAGCCGAATTTAGTCTATTAAGACGAAAATTGGGCATGTGCGTAATAGAATAAGAACTTGCAAACTATATTTTCTTACTACTATTTCTTATTTTTCATTTTGATGGAACTAGCATAGGGCATACCTTAGATAACATGCACCTATAGATTTAAGGAGCCAGTACATCTCACAACACATAGGACTAATGTGTTTGTGTACTTAGCCACGTAGATGGGCGTGAGATGTTAGGACCCTACTCCAGGTTCCAAGATGTAGATCAAGTGCATCAATATGAACCTCGGAGTATAAATATGCAACTAATATTAACCAACTCTAATAAGGACTTGTTGATAATATCATTTCAATCAAGTCAAACTAGAGTTGAACATTTAGATGAATTATTTTCACATACTATTTTTAAAATCATCATGCTTGGACTTAGGGTTTTCTTAAAACCCCCCCACTTTTTCCTTGATTTATGTCAAAAGGGGGAGAAAAGGCCAAAGTTAAGGTTCAAGACCAAAGTTAAGGTTCAAGAAAAGGCCAAAGTTCAATTTCAAATTTTTGAAATTGATAACTTAACTTAAAACTTTGATTCTGGCCTAAGTTAAGGGGGAGTAAGGTTTAGGTTTCAACTCTTCGGAATTGAAAACTTTAAAGGCCCAAGTTAAGAAATCAAAAGTTAAACCTTTTGAATAATTAACCTTTTGACTTAACTTTTGATTACTTAACTTGCACTTATTTTTGACTCTAAGAAGCCTAACTTAACTTTTGTGTTTGGAGAGCTAAAAGTCTTTTTCAAGTACTCACCCTCGGTCAAGGGGAAGGGTTCCTCTAAGGGGAGAACTTGAGAAATATTTTTACTACTCCTACTTTTGCTTCTTGTCTTTACTGTTTCATGCACTTAATTTCCTTAACTTTGTGTGTTTTTGCCATATATCAAAAAGGGGGAGATTGTTGGTGCAGTGAGGCACCGAAATCGAACCTGTGTTTTGATTATAGCAAAGACACAAAAGTTAAGTCTATTTTGTTTTCTCACGAGCTGAATCGAGTGTGCAGAAGATTGATATAGCTGGAGCTGAAGGCTAGCGACACCCGGAGGAAGCCGCGGTGGTCGGGCGATACTCGAGTTACTTCGGAGGGAGCCGAAGGAATCGAGTGGAAGGCCGAAAGCAAAAGCGACACGTAAGTATCGAGGTAAGCTCGTGTGTGCGAGAGTAAGTAAGGTCGTATCCTCTTTACGGGGATGATCTTAAGCGTAGATCCGACCAAAGACATCTTATAGATGGTCTAGGTCGAGATCGGATGGTCGACGACCATCGAAATTATGTTTATTGAGCTAACTTTGACTTGCGGCAAGCATCGGTCATTGCCGCGACTTGGAGGACTCATTGCCGTGTATCGATCGCTGAAGGTCATCAATCGGCCGATCTCGCCATCGATCGATGATGATCACCCGATCGATGGTCAATGATCAATTCGGTCGAGGAGTCAAGGCTTATCACTCCACCTCAAAGCGGTTTGGTGTCCATTTGTGATTGGTTGAAGACCCACTCGAAAAGGGGCTCAAAGGCTATAAAAGGAGGGCCAAACCTAGGGTTTCATCAACAATTCTAAGTGCTCAAAAGCCTCCCATACCGCAACTCTACGACAACGAAGTCCTTCCATTCCGACGTCTAGGTTTAACTTTCTTTATTATTGTACGTCGGTCTTAGTTTTTGTTATTAGTTTGTCATTTATATTTCCGGAGCTTTTATCGTATACGAGGAGAGGGGGAGTGTCCCTCTACCTCAAGTTTTTGTGGTTTCTTCTTGTATCGATTAACTCCTACCTCTAACGAGGAGGAGTTCCTTTAGTGCTTTTGCCCTCCGTACGTGGTCAAGGACCACTAGGGCCTTGGAGTAGTAGCCTTCGACTACGAACCAAGTAAATCTCTTGTGTCTATTGTCTCCTTTACTTTTTGTCTTGCTTATCTTTCCGCTGCATATAAGTTTTCTTTTAAAACGAGTTCGTACGAGAAAAATTTTCTTTCGCTATTCACCCCCCCCCTCTAGCGAACCGCATTGATCCAACATCTACTCCATAGATAAGAAAGGAGAAACACATAGCACGATCATGTTCGTATAAACCAAAGAAAATAAGCAAGGAACAGAAATTACAATGCAATGTGACTCTTCTCTCTGGCATTGAAGTGCAGAATTTGGATCTCCGGCGACTTTCTTCCTCGCCGATGCAAGTTCCAGAAACTTTTTAGGGCATCGGAGTGCCATCCCGGTCGTCGTTCCTCTCGCCTAGGGTTTGGGCGTAGCCTCCTTTATATAGACATCAACCTGGATCTCTCTAAAACTTGGAAAATAACCGACTCACATCGGAATCACGCAGCGCCACACGGCTGTGTGTTTCAACATGGCCAGGACGTGTGTGGAACTGGGGTGGCCAATTTCGCCCCTTGGACATGGTCGTGTGTAGCCACACGCCCCGGTTGTGTCCCTTTCTGCATCCAGTTGCAAAATGCCCTTCTTTTGCTCCGAAAGTGTGCATTTTTCCCCATGAAATGCTATCCTACACACAAAAGTACAAATAGCAGATCTCCGAACCAGAAAATAGGAAATGCATGCAAAACAAAGTGAAACCTGCATGAAACAAACATAAAATGTAATGAGATGTGAGCGGAAACTACTCCTAAAACCCTATATGTTTTGCTCACGTCAATTCCCCCATACTTAAATCTTTGCTTGTCCTTAAGCAAACCTCAGTGCCATGAAATTTTAAAAGGTATTGCTCCATATTTAACATGTTAAATAGATTTATCAAGTGGTATTTTGCAATCAAAGCAAAATAGATATGTTCTAGAAATTCACTAAGTCAGCTTCTCGTGCTCATGCTAAGCGAATCTTCTTAGGGGATACTCATTCCATGGTAAGTTAAGTCGTCATCCTATTGATTTCCTAAGGTCTTCGACTCTTAGGCACTTACTTGCCCAAAGCAAGGGTCGTTCCCTAAATCTAGCACAAAGTCTCAAAGGCGTCCTCGGTATTGAGAGAAATTGATAGTTGTTTCCCTAGTATCCTAACTCGATCTCAAAGGGGCACCTAACCATTTCCACCCACGATAACTGTTTTTTTTATCCCTCATAATTTTTTTTTCATTTTTTTTTCTTTTCTCTCTTGGGATTTTGATTTTTCCGAATGGGCTTCCACAATTTGAGCATCTCAAGTAACTAAAATACTAAACATAGGGTCACCTATAGATTCTAAAGTACTAGACTACTGAGATGAATCAACTAGGTACGTACTAGACTCTCCCTTTCAGAATGTTCGTCATGTGTAGGTGTAAATATAAAAGCTAACCAGTGTAAGACTAGAACATTCATTAGAGTAAATAAAATAAAATATCATGAGGTAAATGAAGTTAAGCTACCCATGAAAACAACTCATAAAAGAAAACTCTAAAAATACTACTGAGGTAGTTTAAAGATAGCAAAAATTAAGTACTGATGAAACTAAAAACTCTATGTATGAACAAATGAATGCTAACTAAAACAAATGCAAATGATAGGAAAGAAACTATTGCTAGAAACAAAATAAATCAAAACTTGAGGCCCCCTAGACTTATATGAGACTGTACCGCTGATATGGTGGCCGAGGTGGGAAGTCTGGTAGTCTTGACATATCAGGCTTCTGGGTAAACCTGGCGCTAAGCCGCTGATGCCACATGTACATGTGGTTGATTTGAGAGATGGTGAATGTAGCGACTGCTCTATGCTCCTCCTCCCGGGCCCACTGTGTCTGCTGGGCATGCATGTGCTGCCGCATCCCCTGGCGGTAGGTGGTCTCATCCTGGCGATGGGCAGCCTCCTCTTGGAAGTAGACACGGGCCTCGTTGTAGAACTCCTCAGCCCGCTGGAAGTGCTCCCGAAAGCCCTGAAACTCTACCTGCGTGAAAGCGCTCTGCGTCTGCTGCTCGACATATATGTATCGAGGTGCGATCTAAACTCGAAAAATCATTGGTAGATGTACCTACATCCTGCTCAAAAGTAGAAAAAGATGGCGCGTCAGTGCGAGGCTCATGTTTACGTGGACTAGGTGGGCTCCTATGAATGCGTGGACTAGATGGAGGGTGATGTAAAGGGGGAGAGATGGGTACCGATGTTGATGGTCCCTTATATGGCGAGGACTCCACTATCAGGTCTAAGCGCTAGTTAGCGCGTGTGGTGATGGTGGTACGATCAGGGTCGGGGTCCTAAGGAATTATAGGTTTTTCCTTACAAAGCACAAGGAATGTCCCTCTCTCACTATCATCTTCATGGTCATACACACTCCTAGGTCGATCCTAAGGCTCCCCTTTATGCTATCTAGTGCAGTGTAGTCCTACCCCATCCTATGGCAAATGTGGGTAAGTAGGCCCCCCACAATGATCTCTCCTCTCACTTCTTTGCCCATTTTCACTGGGTGTCTAATGAAATGGGACCCTACATCAATGCTACTCCTTTCTTGTAGCATGCCCCGCAAGCAAAGCAGCTCACTAGCTCACACTACACCGTCAATCTCCCCATGACCAAAAATAGTACTTGCCATGATTCGATGTAGATGCCGGAAAATGGGGTTTTAGAGGCACGACGCTTTGGCCCTAGAAGGGTCGTACACATGCTCTCCTGCCAATTAAGTCCAAAAGATACGAGAGTTGAACCCAATAAAGGTTCTTTTCTCTCCCCCACTAGGCAAGCCAAAACATGTGTTCCATTGGTGTAGTGTCCATTCATGCTCAATGTTAAATAACCTAAAGGTAATCCTACCCTCTTCGCTCTCTCTACCCGTTAAAACCTCAGCTTCTAAAGAACTTAAAAAGTCTAAACTATCCTAGGGTAGGTTGGGTGTCTTATCCCCATTATCTCTCCCCACCCCATTTTTACAAATAGGGCTTGAATATCACCAAATACACCTAGGTATTCTAGTAAATCTTCATCAAGATACCTAGTTGCGGTGATTATTCTAGTAGCAAGCATGTTATATCTATCCCTATGCTCATTATTTTGAAAAAGGAGGGTTGGAAGAACATTACCTTCCTCCGGAGCTTGAGGGGCGTCCATTCTCCTTGTCCTTCTCTCCGAAGCACTGGATCGAGATGTCACTTGCTTGGTTCTCCTCATCCTTACTTCTTTTGGGCTTCGTTGAAGGTTGGAAAGACTTCTAGGTGGTGGGGAAGAAGGATTCACACAACTAGGGCAAGAAGAACCAAAGCACACGGTGAATTTAGGGTGAAAATGCACGACTTGGCCATTTAACCCCTGCACGACACGACCGTGTGAAAACATATGGCCAGGCCATGTGCGCCGCTAGAAGAAGGGACACGACCATGCGAAAACACATGGTCAGGCCGTGTGTCCCCCGTATCCTTCTCACGGTGCACAACGGTTTGCATTCTTCTTACTCGCTCAGTCGTGTGCGTTTAAAGTGATTTTACTTTTTCCTAGCAAGTTCTTTCTTGTCCTAATTCATGCTAAAAAAATGCTAAATGAATAGAATCCAAAGTTCAAATTAAACAAATAAATGCAATACAATGAGAAAGAACACCTAAAAACTAAACTTGGGTTGCCTCTTAAGAATCGCTTTGTTTAAGGTCTTTTAGCTCGACCCTACTCCATGGTCTCAACTTGGCTCCGGAGGTTCTATGAATCTCCATTCATCCGTCTTAGGAACTTTATGTACGGTTTCCTCCTTAGCTCTAGCTGGAATCACATATTTCCCTGATGCTGGTCTATGACTCTCCGTACTAGCAGACTCAAATTCCATCTTATCCTTTCCTACTTTTAGGGTCAGCTTGTGATTCCTGACATCAATGACAATTCTGAAAGTTGCTAAAAATAGTCACCTAGGGATGACAGGTATCTTCGGATCTTCTTCCATCTCCATGATCATAAAGTCGGTTGGAAGTGTAAAGTTTCCTACCTTTACAGGCACATCTTCTAGAATCCCTAGTGGGTATCGGTATGTGTGGTCAGCCAATTGTAAGGTCATAGTTGTGAACTTTAAATTTCCCAACCATAGCTTTTTGCATAAGGTATAGGGCATCAAGCTCACACTCGCATTTAAATCACAGAAGGCTTTGCTAATCAAGGTTTTCCCTTTATAACATGGAATATAGAAACTCCCCGAATCTTTTAGTTTCTGAGTGGTCTCGTTTCGGAGATAAGCGCTTGATTCCGCCGTGAGGGCCACTGTTTCAAACTTTTTGACCTTCCTACGATGCACCAGAATATCTTTCATGAATCTTGTGAATTGAGACATCTGGTGCAGTGCTTCGAGTATCTGCACCTCTACTAAGATCGACTTCAGCATGCCCAAAAATTTACCGAACTCAGCATCCTTCTTTGCATTGGTCAACCATTGTGGGAATGGTACAGTAAGGGGTGGTTGAGTTTTTTCGACAGGTTTTTGATTTATTTCTCCGGCTTCTTTTTTCTCGGTCTCCCTCAAAGGTTCCCGTATTTTGGGTCCTGGCTCCGCTCCAGCAACCAACCGACCCGACATCTCTTTCAGTATCCTTCCGCTTCGCAACATCACTACCTTGCACTACTCCACCGGATTGACCTCAAATTTTCCTGGCAGTTTCCCTGGTACCCTGGAGATCTAGTTGGTGATCTAAGCTACTTGAATTTCTAATGACTTTTACCTGTCGGTAAGATCCCTTACAGACGATCTTAACTCTTCGATCATCATATCCGTCTGCGAATGTCATCACTGAAATTCAATATTTTCCTCCCGTTGCGTCTGAATGAAGTTCTCTATCATATTCTTCATATGGGTGTCAGGCGACTGTGGCTTCCCATTTCCTCCCGATTTTAGAAAATTTCCTGAGTTATTCTGATAGAAAAAGTTTGGGTGGTTCTTCCATCCAAGGTTGTAAGTATTGGATTATGGATTGTTGGGCCTTTGATTGTAATCCCCAACCGCATCTACAAGATCAATCTGCTCTTCTAAGCCACCCTTCCCTTCATAGTATTCCTCCCGATACGCTACTGCTCCTTCTCCAAAGTCATTGGTTGCACATGTAGAAACATGATTGAAAGAGTCAAAACGTCTGCTAAGCGCATCCAACCTCGTTGCCATGTGGTCCTGGAGTTGACAACATATCGCCTCAGAACTGGGTGACTACATTTGGAAGCCCATTGATGATGGTTATGAGCCACCTCTTCTGTTAGCTCTTCCGTATCCTCGATAGTCTTATTCATAAGCGCTCCTCCTACGGCAAAATCGAGGGACATCTTTGTGGCGTACGTGATCCCATTATAGAAGTGTGGATTGCCAGCCACCTTTCAAGTCCATGATGGGGGCATTGGTAGAGTAGCCCCTTATAACGATCTCAGGCTTCAAATAGGCACTCCCCTTCCTTCTGACAGAAGCTCATTATTAGATGGCGCATGTGAGTAGTCTTGCTAGGTGGGAAGTATTTATTCAAGAACTACTACTCACATTGCTCCCAGGTAGTAATGCTTCCTGAAGGTAGGGAGTGAAGCCATGCCTTAGCCTTATCCCACAATGAGAATGAGAATAGGCTCAGGCGAATCTTGTCTACAGGGACTCCATTAATCTTCATTGTTGAAAAGATTTCTAAGAATGTCTCCAGGTGTCGGTTCGGGTCTTCAGTCGCAGCTCCCCCGAATTGACTCTGACCATGTGAATGAGTGTCGATTTTAGCTCAAAGTTGTTTGATGAAATAGACGGTCCAGCTATACTGACCTAAATCCTCTAGCACTAGGGATGCATAATCCCACAAAGGTTGGCTACCTATATAGGAGAGGACTTTAATGTAAGGAAAGCCCCAGTTTTCTATGACCTAAAATACTATTTAGGATTTTCCAAACATTTGATAAATCAAAATTTGCGAATAACTTCCAATAGTATTACCAATTTTAGGCGGCGCTACAAGGTTCCTGAAACTTGTAAATACAAGAATGGTTTTCACCTAATCATTTTGCGCACATGCAATACGTAACTGGAACGAAGTAATA